>JAMKQA010174297.1:0-14965 GCA_024699735.1 Posidonia australis
TTTTTTGCATGATTTTTCATGTATATGGTTTTCCTTGTCTTCCATAATAGATTAGGTGGCGACTCCTTTATTTTGCTTTTTTCGACGTGATTTTGCCGTCCGATTTCGCATTCATTTGCGGAATCTCCTTGCCGGCATGGTTACAATAACATAAGAGGAGAACCCCAAAAGAAAAGAAAAGAAAAGAAAAAAAGAAAAGAAAGCCAAAACCCTTTGGAATGCTATAGGCACATTAGGGTCAACCACTAGTGAGCAGCACAAAAGCTATAACCGACGCCAAGGTCCTGTTGAACTTAAGTCTCCCCCACTCTTCCACACAAATAGGCAAGTGGTAGGAAACCCTCAAAGCTCAGGGACTGAGTAAATAAGGGAGATAATGATCAACCAAAGCTAATACGAGATCCTAAGTCCTCAAAAGGTCAAGGTATGATGAAAAGGATGACTCTCTCACCTTCGATAATACAAGGCAACAATGCTAAATGCATAAAAAGGAGGATTGTGACTTCACTCATCATGAATCATCAATCAAAAAAAACCAATAAAATAGAAAATAAAAAAAACCAAAAATTAGAAAATTAGAAAAAAAAACCAAGAAAAAAAATAGAAAATCAGAAAAAACTAAAAAAAAATAGAAAATTATGGAAAAAACTGAAAAAAAAATAGAAAATCTTAAAAACCCAAAAAAATAAAAAAATAAAAAAAAATAAGAAAATCTAAAAAGGATTAGAACCAAAGTAGTGGCATGCACCCTACATGCGAGTGAAAACTTAATAAGTAGGGAAATTGGAATTAGTCTGGTCCAAGATGCAACAATCAACTCACTCAGTTTGGGAGTTAACATCCTATTCAAGTGTGTTTCACGACTTGGGTGCATTTTCTCAACAAAGAATCTGGTCTCAACAGCAGTCTTTAGAGCATCCACGGATGACTCATAGTCGACATCCATTGAACTCCGATTTTCCATCTCTTCGGCTGAGGCCAGAGACTAATTCCTTCCACCTCATCTTTAACATTGAACAATGACTAAGTTTGCACAAATAGCATAATTTCATAACAACTTAGTCAAATTCTCAAGGCCAAAAAGGTACCTCTTTTGATTACTAATGAACATCGAGTACATGTGTAGAAAAGTACAAAACATACACCCACAAGGGCATATCCCTGGACCATGAAGAAAGAAAAGAACAAGAGACTCTCAGGAGTGGCCCGTCAACTCACCACTGCCCTCGTGCCCAGCAACTGGAGGCCTTGAAACAAGCTACGCTACCGACGACGTCGCCACATGACCCTGGCTCCGATCCTGAGATCCCCCGAGCACAGCACGAAGCATCCCAAGATGACGAGAAGACCGCACCCTAGTAATCTACTCAACCGACTAGACTCTGGAATGTGTTGACACTAAGGGAGCCGCAATAGTTATTGTCCGAGCAAGGATGTTTGCATCAAGACGGACTACATCAACTACACCTCAGCCTATGCCACTCGTGCCTCCAAGTCTAGTACCTACTGTCTGCGACGGTCACTCAGCTGTAAGAAAGATCAACAAATGTCAGAGCAATTAATAAGCAGTAAAGCAAAAGAAGGCAATATGCTAGCAGCCTCAGTAGACACATACCCTCCTCATGGAGTCGACCTCAAATTGAGCCCTCCCCGCCTCCTCTTCCAACTCACAAACACGATCAGCGTGCTCTTGCTCCAACCAATCAAGGCACCCCTAAAGGTCCTCGAGAAGCCCAAATGCCTCGTTCAGTTGGCTCTGAGTGGGACCTGTAGATAGAGGAGTGTGTATCAACTCAATCATCGCTTAAATCTACCAAACAAGTAAAGATATTAACTTCCCAGATTCATGGTAACTTAAAAAGTGAAAGGAAGGAATATCTCAACATCGCGGGCCTGGACCTCATCCTTTAACGAGTCTCTAAGGTGAGTGCTAGCTGGAGCTGAAGCAAGAATAGGCTCTACAATGGTCGAAGCCCCACCAGCCTATTCAAGGACAAGAAACGTTGAAAAATAGCCTAGAATTAAAGAAAGTAATTAGCTTAGGAGGGAAGCTCACCCGCACTCGGAACTTGTGCAACTGAAATAGCAGCAAATCCCATTCCTGAGTCAACCCCTTAATCCTCGCCGAGGCCTGCCTCTGCTGCTTAGCTACCACCTCGATCGTACCCTCTGTGGCCCCCATCTACAAGATAAGAGAGCATGCATCAGTCAATAAAAGGAAGGATGTGCGAAATTAACAAATAAACAACTTACCAACTTGTGGATGTGACCATAGGCAACCGCCAGCTCCTGCCGTAGGGACTCAACACCACCAGATGAACTGAAGCCAAGGCCCATTGGTAGGTGTGAGCGTCCATAAAAGAGCGACTGGTGGAAAGAGATCGGTTGAGCAAACGTCATCAAACCACAACTTCCACATAGCCTCAATGTCTATCGTGCCATCAGAGGAGGGAACGAAGCCGCCAAAACACCAACTCTCGAGCTCCAAGGCAAACCAGTCAACACTATCACCTAAACTTGCTAACCAAGTAGGAGGGTACAACTCCGGGACCATGTAACAAAAGCCAAATTGCCTCAGAGCCCATCCAACCTGACTAAAGCAGTAGGAGGAGACATGGAAGATCCACACCTCCCAGAAGAATATGTGAGAGCCCCATACGACTACCACCTCGGTAGCATGCTCATCCATAGCATACGGCCGCCACATGACCAACAAGACAGTTTAGTCAAAACCAGAAGACGCTCCATATAGGAAATATCGGAGAAATGGTAAGAACTAGGAAAATACCCACTCCTCAGGGTGGATCTCCAAAAGAAAGCAACCCAAATGACGTACGAGCCACATCCTCTCGGGAGCTAGTTGCACGTTACTCCATCTACGAGCCTAAGGAAACTCAATCGGTTCATCAATAGGCTCGCCTAGGTGTAGTTGACAAAAGTGCTTGTAGATCCAAGCTTGCAACATCAAGAGTAAGCAGCAAAACATATACAAGAAGCAAGCACATAAACTGACTAAACTTAAAGCATTGCTAACTTGGAAAAGAGGAAGGTAGTTGGAAAGTGAGTAAGTCTTCCCAAGGGAGAAAGACCCCAAGCAAAGCTGCAAGTACGCCAGCACGATCGACCCCCAAGAGTATGTACCTATCCGATCAATATCCACAAGAAGGGGGGCAAAGGTCATGCGTAGTAGCTGGGAAGACGCCCAGAAGAAAAGACAATGAAACAGGATAGATAGGAAAATTCATAGTTGCTGGTCCGCCACCACAGGGTCACTGCCATCCGCAAGCAGCAAGTCCTCAAAGTGACGTGTCAACCACCCAACGTTGACAAGAGTGCAATACCATTTAGAGCAAGGAGAGTGCAGACCGTAACAAGCCTCTAGAATAACATTGTATCTGTAGCTCGGCAACTATAGGCTCGCCGTCAACCCGTAGGCCCACCAGCCTCACCACGTCCTCTAGGTTAATCATCATCTCCCTACTTCAAAGAATGAAAGTGCTAGAAGCTGCATGAAATCGCTCATCAAAGGGAGCCAATAGTCCCAAGTGAATCTCAAACGAGTGGATCTACAAGAAATGCTCGAAAGCCTAGATGGTGCAAGTGCTCCATTTGGAACTCTAGGAGAAGAGTGTAAACGTCGTGGAGCAAGTCCCAGCTCGAGCTAGTATGACAAAAAGAAAGCATCTGAGGAAGACCAACAAAACTCAAGTTAATAAACCACAAACAAATAACAAAAATAAAATGCTACTAACTTAAAAAAAACTTGGCCCATCTCTACGAGATCAGATGCGGTGCAAGCCCTCTTGGGAGGGGGATAGACAGGAACCTTGCCCAGCTCAGGGAAGTCCTTGTCAACTCAGCCCTCGTCCACCTTTGTCCTGGCAAAAGCCTACGTACGTGGATGCCTCGCAACCAGCTTGCTAGGACGAGAGGAGCTCGCCCTCGCATGTGAAGGACCCACCTCGTCTCTCTCAATCTCTGGGACCGCATCCTGAGGTGTGCATCCGACACACCCTACTCATCACTAGACTCACTCGAAGCTCTGCAAGGACACGAGGGGAGAATTAGGACAATTAAATAAATCATAATCATTAACTTCACTTTAATAATCACGTCATTAAATCAAAGATTAACATGTTAATTTAATAATCCATTAACAAAACCTAAGTTATAATTTTGTTGAAACCATCCACCAATCTATCTTTTTAAAACCCTTAATTTCACAAATTTAACCTTTAATCACCAAGTTAACAATTTTTAATCATTAAGTATGCAATCCAATTCATTATTGATTTTCAACCAATTAACTAGTGTTAATTCAAAATTAATCCATTAATAAAATTTACGAACAATTCTTGATCCATAATTTTGAACAAATCGACAACTTTAATAAATAAAATTCACAATTCCAATTTTAATCCACAATTTCAATCAACTTTAATTGGCATCCCAACAAATTTAAACCCGTCATTCCGATAAATTCCAAAATTCACAATTAAAGGATTAGAATTAATTTATCCAGTAAATTCACAAATTTAACCAATAAATTTAATTTAAGTTCACAACTTTAACAAACTTAAGCTTTATTCTAACCAATAAAAACTTTAATTTCAACCAATTCACCAATTCAACCAACAATTCACAGCAACACCATTGCACAAAAACACAACAAAAAAACCCACAAAATTTTTCCATTACCCCACTAAATCCACAAAAATATAATTCCCATAATCACAATACAAATCAACCCCCTATAACAAAAATACAAGCATTCACAAGGCCCTGCAAATGCGTCATCGGTCGACCATCTCGACGTCACTGGGGACCATCCCACTACCATCACAAATGTGGCCATACATTCCAAGGAAAATAGGAAGGGGGAGAGAAGAGGTGGTTGTACCTCCGTCGCCGACGAGCACCACCACTATCGCTATTGCCATCACTCCCACCAACCACATCACCGTTGCTTGCTCTAGACACCTCGTCACCACTAGCCATCACACCGACGACCACCCACCGTCGATTGTCCATTGTCGCACCATGCCGCCGACTATCAGAACTTGCCACAGATCTAAGGACACGCAGTGGAGAAGAAAGGGAGTGGGGCGGAAGAAAAAAAAAAAAGAAGAAGGGCATGGGAGGGGCAACGGCTAGGTTTTTAAACCCTGGCACTCGCTACCTCGTCATTGCTAGCTAAGGCTTCTTCTAAACTAGTCGCCTCTTACAGTGCCGACAAACCAATGCCTTCCTGGAGAAGCCATATTCTCCTATGCCATTTGAAATTCAGTGGGCCACATCAGAACTGGTCGCCGTCCAGACCAACGACTCCAACTCTAGGACCTTTCCACTAATAAAAATAAATTTAATTTATGAAATAAAAGAAATAGAATTAAATAAACCCCAAAATTTATTAACTCTTTCAAAATAATAATGTTATTAATAACAACAACTTCATAAAAATCACAATTGAACCAAAAATAATAACACACCAAAAATGTAACTAATAAAGTTTGTCTTGCATTCCGAGCATCTGTCAAACTACTCCCTGTCCTCAACATACTGTTGAAGAGAAGGAAGAAGGTAGGAATAGCACTCCATGTACTAGGACTCCTGTAACTCCCAAGTAGCTTCAGAAAGTCGAGCACCCTTTATGGAGATTCGTTGGCCAATGTATGCCAAGCGAGTTATATACTCTAGGACCATCTTCTCATCACGATCACCATCTTCCTTGCGGTCACGAATTGGAGGAGTCAACACTGAATTTGTCGGAATAGGGAGCCCCTGATTCAGCAACCACAAACAACGGTGGATAGGATATAACACGAAGGATCGGGCCCCCACTAATGCAAGCTCTAGATGATGATGAACTATAGTCATCACTCACACCTTGAAAACCTCTGGTAGTTGTGGCACATAGTCAAAATCCTCCAAATATAGCTAGCCTAGGCGAAGAATGCAGTCATGAAAGCTCAACTTGTCGAAGTCAGTATAGTAGCAGCAATGGGTTTGAACCAACTGTGGAGAAGGAAAGGAGAACCAAAGAACTTTCCTGAACACGAAGCACTTGATAGCCCCTTCATGGTGTACGTGAGGACCGCAGGAGTCAAATACAGGTCAAGATGAGCTGCCACCAGCATAAGGAGATTGACGTGGTGAAGGTCCAATGTGAAATGATCATCTACAAACAACGCCAGTCCCCCAACTCCAACGTACAAGCACATTCGCAACTCTATTAGGGATAACTCGTGAGGACAAATGACCTCCCATAAGCCATGGAGATAGAGTCTTCCCCTATGCATTAGAGCTTTACAAGCCTCTTGGCCCTCGCCCAGGAACTAACCTATCTTTCTGGCATCCATGGTCTTGACTGATATGGCAAACCAGCCGTCTGGCAACAATGTGGATTCCACCATGAGATCAAGAAGAGAGGTGGCTTCTTCACATGAGATCAAAGTTTCCCTGCAAGAAAAGTTGAAAGTATTGGAAGAGGCATTCCATAAAGCTATCAGCGCAAGCAAAAGTGGCCAAGGCAAAGGAGTACATACTAAGGCCAGTAAATTCTCAAAGCCACTGCCTTCAAAGAGATGTTTATTGGCCTCTACGCGATTAAGAAAATGTGGCATCCACAGGAGACTATAGCAGAAGGAATTGTGAAAATTCAGGCATTCTGTGAGGTTGAGTACGACCTGTGATACAAGCAATTAAGCATAGAGAAACCCACGAAGCAAAAAGAACAAGAGGCGAATACAAAGAGGCATGTAAGAGCATAGAAGAACAGGAGCAAGGAGGAGAAAGCATACCTTGTTCTCATGAAACACCCGCATTAGTTGGTTGGGTGTGTCTGCCACCTTCTCTATGGCAAAAGTAGAAGAGGAGAAGGATGGAAGCTTCATGATCATAGGAAAACAAGAGAAGGAAGTCTCGTAACAGTGAAAATATGGACGAAGGGGCCGTACAAGGCACGTATATATAACATCCCAAATAAGCAATTTGAGTTCAAGTTTGAATATGGAAGTTCTTCCTAATCGTCGTCGGTATCGGTGACTACAATAGGCACCGTGATAATAGGAGACTTATAAAGGCACTAATGGACCTGGTGACAGATATCTCACAACACTACTGTGCTAGTATATCAAGCCTTTACCGTGAGGCCACCTCAGGTCCCACCGTGTGCATCATAGCGAAGTCCCACCGTGGCATTATGAGAAGTTCTGTTGAGAATGGGCTCCCTCCTTTGGAGACCCTATTGTGTACATAGACACACAACTCCAACTAAGAGGCAAAATCCTGATTTGGTAATGGAAGGGTTCACTCCCTCACCAAGTTCTTTATTCATAGAACTCGTTTCTCTGTCAAATCGAGTTGTGGAACGACGGTCCTTTCCTGAGAGTACTGGTCACACTCGAGGATAGAAAACACTTGACCACAACAAATTACATTCACGCATTTTGCATATGTTTATATGGCTAGGGACCACCCATACCCCACTAGCCTAACCTATCATATGGACCATTCATTGAATTTTGTATGTTGCCTCTGCATTTGCATTCGTGTGTTTGAATCATGCATCCATGCATTTAGGTATCATGCATCAGAAGTGGAGCATGGACAGAGTAAA
The DNA here is from genome assembly GCA_024699735.1 of Posidonia australis. Taxonomy (NCBI): domain Eukaryota; kingdom Viridiplantae; phylum Streptophyta; class Magnoliopsida; order Alismatales; family Posidoniaceae; genus Posidonia; species Posidonia australis. The sequence goes on from JAMKQA010174297.1 coordinate 7,619, forward strand.
GTTCTTCGTGAGTGTTAGAAACCCTTAGAACTGTGATCCTCTCAAGGCCTGTTCAAGTTCAACCTATCCAAATTACAATTCCAATCTGAGTGATCTCTCAAACAATGAGCCACGAAGTTATCTTTTCTTTTTGACCAACGATCGGGTAACTCCCCACGGTCATTTTAGTTTTCTGCCCTATTGAGGTGACATCTCTACATGGTTGATATGGTTTCGACACCAGCTGCGACACATAGCCCTGGCTTAACCCCTCCAAGCTTGAGCCCTTAATATGATGGCATCCTTAATTATCTGAACCACTTGGCTATGCAACTATGTCCTGAAACCAAGTCTGTTCACTCTTTTCACCATTTTAGTTGTGTGGCCATGTCTCAAAACCAATAGGTGTTGACTCATTTTTGGAACCTCGTGATAGATTGCTTGTTAGAAAGCTCCCTCTCCTAGGAAATGTGCAATGGGGATATTAGTCTTAAATTGGAGTCAATCTTGTTCTAAGATCAACTCCAAGGAGGAGCTTCTGTAGATATCTCATTTTCGCATTTCCCAGAGTTAGTAAGGATGAGAACCTTTGAGGTGCCCTAAATCTCATTTCTAAGGGTTTTTAATATATCTTCCAAATTATTCCTTAAACTTTTAAAAGCATTCTCAATTTTATTGGATTCAAGGCCGTTAGCTATGGCAGAGCTAACACTTTCGGACTAGTGGCAGGTTCAAATCCCTTGAACATTTTCGGTGCGAGTCACTAGCTGTGCCAGTACTAACACTCCCATCCTACTCAAAATGGTGGCAATTTTTAGTATTTTGGTTATAAATGAATGTTTTTATAATTTAAGAAATTTCTAAGTTATTTTCGGGGTTTCAATTAAAAGACAGGGTAGGAGTGGTAGAAAAGACCATACTGCCACTAGTTCAGATGGTGACATGCCTAGTCGCCTATTTAGATGGCAACAAAACATGTCGCCTCTTACATAAGCGACATTATAAATATGGATGCCAAATAGAACTGCGACTACTACTTGGCATGGCTTTTTAAATATATTTTGTCATCATGGGCTTCAACATAATAAATGGGACATGTATAAATATTATCATGATTTTTTCCCATTATTAATGTTATTTCTATCATTTTCCAAAGAACTTATGATATATGACATATCATATAAATATATATGAATGTTAAATAATTTAGGGAAAGCTATAAAATAAAGGATGTCAATAAGTTAAGATCATATCTTTATTTTTACAATTAAAATGAGATTTTCTATTATTATTAAATTTTAATTGGAAATAATGCTTAAAAATAAGGATAAAATCCAAAAATGGAGATAATTACGAATCAAGATGATTTACATCAATCCCTGATGTTAATTAAGGATTTCTCGTAATTTTTAATTGATTTGATTTGCAAATCGAATCTACTTAATATTTTAAGTGAATCTTGAATTTGGAAATTGATTTTAAATATCTTGCTATTACGAGTATGATTTTTGGGATTGATTTGATGAATATTGGCTAATGGATTCGTAATTGATATTTTATGATCTTAATTTTTAAAAATTTTCCTTCTTTGATATCTCGACACCATGTGCAACGGCAACATGCTGATGTGGAATATATCTTGCCTATCTGGTGTGATTCTCCTCGTGAAGTAGAAAATGGAAAATCCCATGTCGTCCCCACCTAAAGGGACGGAATCCATGCGTCCCTACCCTAAAGGGACAGAATCCAAAAATTACAAGAGGGACAAAGCTCAAGAATTAGAGGACAGAACTCGAGAATTAGAGGGACAAAACCCAAGAATTGCAAGGGAGAGAGCCTTTGCCTAGCCTGAGAAACCCTAAGGTGCTCCTCTTTCCATCTGAGGGAGAGACTTTGCAATAGTGATCCTCTATCCCTACTCTGTCTGGTTTCACAGGATATCAGCCCTTCCCAAGAGCAGGATACATCCTAGAGCTCTGTCCGTCGGTTCCCACTTCAATCATCCACCCTGAAGTGGACGAGGGTGACAAGGAGTCTTCATTTCCTATCATCTTCTTTTCATAATTTTGCAATACATTCATAAAATAATTTCATAGCATTTGCATGTAGGAACAACCCCCGATTAGTGTTCTATTTTTTGTTCATGTTTATCCTTTTTTTTTACTACTACATACTATACTGAAACTAATCCAGACCTTTGTTTTGTTTATTTTGAAGGAAGGAGATAGCTTACATAGTGCGAGGAAGCTGCTAGGCAGCATCCTGCTGCTGACCTAGTGAATTGAGGATCCACATCAACACACTCCCGTAGGCGTCTTGTCAGCCATCTGAACGAAGAAAGACAAGTGGCGATCACAAGAATCATCGGTGTTAGTGGAGACATCGAAGATTCTATAACCCATCACAAAAAATCCATCCACATTGATGATTCTTGACGGATCATGTCGACAAATCCTATAGATGGATTGTTGACATCTATCCAACTGATAGTTTCGCCTGACGATAATGCTAGACGAATCTATTAGATGGTTATAACTGGCAAGAATACCAGGCAAAAGGCCCTAAGACTAGACAGTTACAAAGCACATCCTTAGTTTCTTGCTCTGGTTTTCATTTAATCTTCAGAACGTTGATTGTTTTCCAATATCTATTTTCTTCATTGCATCCACAACTATCGCCCAAGGGTGTACATTAATTGCCATATAAATGCCTACATTATTTACATTGGATTGAACTTGATCCGTTCACATTATTTCACGATATTACTTTGATTTTTACGACTTTGCTTTGTATTGGTTTTCATATCAACCAAGAGCATACCTTAATTGGCATGCAAATGCCAACATTGACCCTCATACGATTTATTTTCCATTGTTATTTTTCACAGATATTCCTGGTTTTCACATTTTCAACATGAGTTTTGCTTTGAGTATTTCTGACCTTTCGAATGATTTCTTATTGCTCAAGGGCGTACATTAATTGATATTCTTATGCCTACATTAATTTTCGAGCTTCCTTTTTCAAAACTTGTGATTTCTGCTTTTGCACACTTTCGCTTGAGCTGTTTAATCTTTCATTTGAATTTCTTGTCTCATTTTTCGCATTTGTTTTGGCAAAACATCAAGCATAAATTCTAGATTAGACATGCATACATGAGCATTTGCATTTGATGACATAAGCAAGCGATTAACCAAGAAAGACCGATTTTCGGGTGCATGGGGTGCCTAACAGCTTTCCCATTCATATGAAGAATCCTTACCCTTTCTCTGGCCTGCAGTAACTAAATTGTTGCATTCTTTAGGCATAGCGCACACACACTTTCATTCATTTGCATTCATTTGCAGTGCTTTCTTGCATTTTTATGTATTTTCATTTTCCTCGTCTTTCCGTTAAAAAACCAGGTGGCAACTCCTTTTTCTTATCCATTTATTGGTCATTACTTGGTACTTTCAAGTCAAGTGTCTTTCCTCAAATTCATCATCTTCTCCATGACCTTATCATGATTCTTCGTGTGCTTCCATGCACAAGGAGTCAAGTGATTCTGCCAACATGGTCACAACACCAACATCACAAATGTAGACCCCACTAGCCAAAACCTGCAAAAAAATACGACACTAGCAGGCACAACAAAAAATACCTTGAGTCATGTTGGTTAATGCCCAGCAATCAACTCTAGCCACAAGCAGCTACCGAAAGTACACTACACTATCACAGATAAGTCACCCTACAATGAGCAAGTCATCACAAGTTCCTTTGACCTAAAGAACCCTCCAATGGTTAACTACACACTAGGAAAGCTCGCTCATCCTACACATAGGCGAGCCACCCTCTCTTAGGCCATTGCTAGAAATGGGGCACGTGCTTTACTCGCATGGCTACACACCTGTAGGGTATGCCCTCTCGGCATCTACACTATAGTGCTTAGAGCAACCAGAGTGTCATACATCTAGGTCTGGGTGACACCTTGTGTCTCAGTATTGGTAATGTGAGTTGGGTATGCTCGTGTGGGGTTGTGGGTGGGCAGGATGCGCGGTTGTGCACGCATTCAATTACCACCTTGCATGGCTTTATAAGCCCATGCACGTCGGGCACGACGAGCTCACCTTGCCTTTCCTCCTTTCCTTCTCCGTGCATTCATCCTCCCTACCCGAGCATGCCATCCCTTTCTCCCCCATTCGTCTTCCTTCTTCTCCCACACTCTCCCCATTCACCCCTATCCTCTCCTCTCCCTCATCTCTTCCCCTACTTCTTCCCTCTCCCATGTTCAATGTGCTTGTGAGATGGCGAAGGTGTGCTACAACTCGTGGTGGCGTGTGGAGCTTGGGTGTTGTGCCCCTGTGGTTGTGTGAGCCTCGACGAGGGTCATGCTTGTCAGAGTCGGTCGAAGGATCGTCGGAGCGCGTTTCTCTAGTACGCACCTCCAACCTATGAATAGAGAGCATGAAATTGGTAGAAATTGATAAGATTACATGAAATCTAGTTAGATTTACATTCCTAGAATTTATTGTGAATTTATGAGAATTTATTGTGGTTTTATGGATATTTATGGCAATAGTTGAGTTTTAGGTCATTTTGACCATTATGCCTTTGCGAATTTATATCTTGATGCATGGTGAATGGTTCTTGGTTTTGTTTGTTGTGATTTGGAGTGGACTCAAGCATCTACATCTTATGTTTAATGTGAGATTTTTGGTGTTGGTTTTGAGGGTCCGATCATAGGTCCTAGTTGGGCGATTTTGAATAGTAGGGTTTGGACCATTTTCTAGTTTTTCACAAAAATCGGCATACCGAAACATTTCGATATGTCGTTTTCCTGTCAGTTTTGGTCCTTTGATTGAAATTCGGTCATCCAATTTTGAATGGTCGACAGAATCAGTGGATTTCAGTCGACCAAATCATTTTTGGTGTACCGATTTTTGCCTTAGTGTTGACCGTTGACTTGATTCGATCGATCGATCCAGATCTATCTACCAAACTAGGGATTTTTTGCATATCGAATCCCATTTTCAACATACCGAATAAAGGCCCAAATATGTTTATAAAATGAGATTTCCGAGGGTTCTACAGATTCGTTTGTATTGTCCCTTTGAGATGGGATCATGGGCTGTCAGTGGTGGTCCCTTAGGACACCTAATGTGTCGTTTCGCTGAGGTTTTGGAAGCATTTTCAAGGATATGAAAATGGTTTTGAAAATGGTTTTCAAAGAAATGGTTGGCCCATTTTGGAAATTGGTTTTCCTAATTTTCTGTGTACGGACGGAGACAGTGTGGGACTGTGTCATGGAGACCAGGGAATGTAACGACCAAAACTGAGGCTGGGGGTCGAGATACTTGAGGCTGAGGGGCATTGGGTCTTGGAGGTATGAGACTCCTTGATTGTCACCTCGAGGTTAGGGTTGTGGTCCGCAGGTTGAAGTGTCTTGTGACATGACGTGGAGGTATGATACACTCCTACTGTCGATGTGAGCACTAAGGCTCAGGTGTTGTCGAGTGTGGAGGTATGACACTCCCTCCTAAGCACCGTGTGTGGAGGACACTGTGAGGAGGCATATCCTGTGGTGGCTAGTGTGGGTGGGACACGAGCCCTGTAGCTGGTAGCGTCCTGAGAGACAGGACAGCCTTCCCAAGGAGGGGTTGGCTTTGTGAGGGTTCTCCAGGTGGGAGAATCGTGGGATGACACGGCTGCTGCACAGGGTGGCACGTCGTGGCAGTGCAGACACCATTGGTGGCTCTTCGGTGGACTGCTTGTGGCTAGCGTTTGGTTACCTGGTGCCAAACTTCCCGACTCACTGTGTGTGGTTTTGGCCATTGAGAGCCTTTGCTTGTGGTTTTGGCCAATGTGGGCCTAGTTTGTCAGGTTTTAGAGAAAATGGTTTACAAAATGAATTTAAAAGAAAATTCATTATGGTTTTATTTTCCGTTGTTTTTCGTGGGGTGCGTGCTGGGTGACTTCCGTTACTCATGCATTTTCCTTATGTTTTTGGGTTGCAGGTGCAGGCACGCAAAAGGTTTAGCATAGTTCATATAGATCGGAGTCTCGTAGTCGCACACACAGGTTCTTGGTAGTTTGATATTTTCTGTTTAGCTTTTATTTCCTGTAATTTAATTTGCTTTAAATTGTTATGGGAAATGTGGGGCATTACATGATATGACAACTTTTTATTAAATCATGTTCAAAGCCATAACAAATCCACACAAATCATACTCACATACAGTCCAAAAACCTATTGTGTCACTTGAGCCCAAGCAACTGACACTAGACATAAGTAGTCGACAAGGTACATTACACTACCATGGCAAAGCCACCTTATGTAGAAGCGCATCACTCCAGGTTTGTACTCTAAGAACCCTCAAAAGTCCACACAGGACAACACACACAAGGTCTACCCTCTCAACATTCTTGGGATTATTGCACTCGACCACCTTGAAGACTTTTTCACTTCCTAGTCCTACTAGTACAACTCTTTGAGATCTCAGCCTACTCCTTTAGCTCTCAACCTGCTAAAGGTATCAATCGTCCATTATCCATTAGCCAGATTGTTCAGTCTCTTGGTCCCTAACTTCACCCTTGGTGTTATGGTCTATAGATCCTCACTCAAGGTCTTTTGGTCCATTAAAATGATAAAAGCTCAACCTCAGACTCGTACATGACCCTCTAGAGGTATCAACTGTCCTAGATCTATCAGAATAATCCTACAACCCTATTGGTTCCTCGAAAACCATGGAAAACCTCTCAAATCTCATCTTAGGCAATTGACTCTTGACCATCCAAAGGCATTAATCCTTAGTCTATTGGCCAGAAGCTTCGGTTTCTTGGTCCCTTAAGACCATAGAAATCCTTTTTCGAAACATTTGCAAATTTTATGCATTTCTTTCTAAATCCTTTTTGGAAAATCATTTGAAAATCATTTCAAAAACCAAGTTAAAATACCGCTAAACACCTTAAAACCCAATTGCAGCCCACTATCAAGAAACTAAGGTGTATCTCGCTTGAAATCAACACTCAAACACTACAAAATTTCCATGCATTATAATAGGAACATAAACCATAACAAAACTCAAAACAATTCATTGTAAAATTGCATAAAGAATGCTATAAATACTCAACAATCCATAAAACACCAAATCGACACTGTAGACACCCCGATTTTGCAGTCACTCGATGGCAGGCTCCTCCGGAAGACGCTCTGGTTACAACCACCACTTCTAAACCCTAACTCCATAGAACCCTAGGCCCACTTAGACCCAAACAGACCCCACTTAGACCCAAACACAAGTCCATTAGGTCCACACAAGCCCATTAGGCCCAGACAGACCCGATTAGGCCCGCACTAGCCCACACAAGCCCATTAGGTCCACACAAGCCCAT
>JAMKQA010174298.1:0-16089 GCA_024699735.1 Posidonia australis
TGTAGTTTTTGAAGGATTTTCTAATGGGCTGAAGACTCCTAGAAGATTGAGGAGCCTGTTTAGGCTAGGCAGGGAAGCTAGACTGTGCAGGGGTAACAAAAGGGCATAAATCCCAACTGTGGCGAAAGTTGATTGGGTAAACAATCCTTCCATAAGCAAAAAATTTAACATCAGGAATTTCCTTTCCAGGGAGGAGCTTAATCCGAACCCTAGCATAACCACGGAATTGAACTCTGTCTATAGACAAATCAACCTCAAGAATTTCAGCAAAACCAAACACAAGTTGGTGGAAAATATCAACACACCACAGATGGTGTGGAACCCCTCCAGGCGAATCCAAAAACCTTCCTCTTTCAAAGAAAGGACAGTGTTGGAGCTAGGTGTCCAGTGAACAAAGGACGCTGAAAGTGATTGCAGTGAGGAGCCAAAACGACCAAGGATGTCGTTTTTGGATTTAACAGAGGGAAATATGATCAAGAACTTCCCTAGAGCAAAGTCAGAAACCTCTATTTTAGTGGGGGGGACCAGTTACTCGTAATATGTTGTGAAAGGATTTCCACAGTTAGGTGGGAGGCATGGTCAGTAACGATGGCACACCGAGCATAATGTAAAGAAAGTTCACAGGAGGAGACAGAGGGGTGAATCGTAATGGGATTTTGAGGGGAAGATCTAGCCATTTTTTTACAAGTGGGTTCCTGAAAAAATTACATATAGCAATGGAGTGAGTAGCTGCTTTGCAACGGAAACAAAAGCCTGAGAATCTACAAGCACTTCGTAAATGACCCCTCAAACCACATTTGAAACATCGATTATTAGCAAAGCAATAACGTACCAGAGGGGAAGGCCCTTTCTTTCTTTTTTTCACCCTAGTCCACCCAGGAGAGGCCGTCTCAGAGCAGTATTTTGCACCCAAGGAAGAGGGGGAAAGAAGGGCGGCAAAATGGGAGCTACTACCTAAGTAGTTGGAATCATCAGAGAAAATCTCTGAGGAAATCCCTGCCGCATCTGACAATCTGTTAGCAGTAAAAAAATCAGGCGGTTCGAGCAGTGGGAAAATATTATTATAATGAAACAGATCTACAGTTTGAGCCACCGTAGTGGGTTCATAAATGCCAGAAAAGACAGGTCTGGCAGAAGGTATGGGACAGGTCTGGCAGGGCAGGTCTGGCACGTCGTCAGTCGTGAGAACAGAGCCCAAAGACCGAGGAGGACCCGCCAGGGTCTCATTAACCAGCGATTCCATTAAGATCTCGTTAATAAGATTGAGATTAACATTAAAATCCTCATTACTGTCAACATTAGGATTTAAATAATACGGAATTAACGGGGGAAGATATTGGGAACCCCCAAACAGACCCCGAGGCGACTGACGCGCCGTCCTCGGCCCTGTCACTCAAAACCCTCAAAACAGTGTTCCCTCTATGTGATCCCACCAGTGGAAGGGACCTCGCCGGAAAACATGAAAGAACAGAATCACACACAGAATGAACAACAGAAGTAAAAAACCTAGAAGAGCAGCTCCGATCAGATCGATCAGGAACCAACTGCTCAAAGAAATTAATATGCACAGACCAGCATGCAGTAATCTCGGAAAAATACTCCCTGGAGACGGTTCCAGATGGGGCGAACACGTCGGAGCAAATGGAACAACAGTAAACAGAGTATAACCACGAAGGTGTCAAAAACTTAGTAAAAAATGAACAATCCACGCATATGCACGAAGAGCAATCATCCATCACAAACAAAATATCAGAAGACCTAGAAAAAATCAGCAGGGCCCCAGATCTGGAAGGGTGGAGCCCCTCTGAAGATCTACCCCCTCTGGAACAGTCCCGCACCGAAGTAACAGATCGAAGATCTGAGATCGGTGCACGGGTAGGGGCCTTCCTCCTACGACTTCCCCGAGACGGGGCCGTCAAGACGGGAGCAAGGGAAGGAGTTACCAACCGCCGGCAGGATGGTGTCTCAGCGGAGGAGGCCTTTCTGGAACAGAGGAAGTAGGGAGACGGTGACACCGAGGTGGAACGGGCATCAGCCGGGGGCCTCAGAGCAGAGCGACGGCCCACTGGGGGAGCCATCGCGAATTTAGGGCACCAGAGAACGGAACGCGAGGGCACTGAGTTCGCTAGAGCTTTGTAATCGTGAGAGCTATTTTTTACGATGTGAAAGTGTGAATGAGACAATTTGTCTGAGCTCGGTATGCAGACCGAGATCTCATAGGTTGGATCTTAAATCTTGGATAATGATGTGATTGGGTTATAAATCTGATGGATATGCTAGGCTACTAACGGACACCAAGAAGTTAAATGGTTTTCATTTTTTTCTAAAAAAAACAAATGGTTAAGATGTTCTATCACTCAAGAAAAGACACATAACTATGAAGATTTTCTTAATAAATAGTTTCTTTTGCAAGCACTTCTTCCATTTTCTTGCGACGTTCTCATAATTAGTGACTGATGGAGTAAGACTTTTATGATAGAAATTACATTAATGTCCTGACGCATGATAATAATTTGTCCTCTCAGGGCATAGAACTACAGAGATGTGCCAATGCCACCACCTGCCTACCAGGACCTCCCATGGTGGCAATGGTGGAGAGGATGATGCAGCGCCAACATTTTCAACAATGAATTACTGATGATGCTTGCCTAACTTGCCGTACCGTACTACTCCAAGATGGAGACGGACTAGCATTGGGGTCGAGCATCAGTTCATGTACACTATTCCTTATTCTAATACATTTGTGGGATCCAACGTATCATTTGTCAGTAAATTGGTGTACACAAATCATTTTTCTTATCTTTTTTGTCGTTAATTTGTAATGTAGGTTATTCAGCAAGAGGGACCACGGACATCTCATGGCTTACAGTCATGGATGGACAAAGAACCCAAGCCAAACTCTTGTACAGGCTGTGTTTGGTAATGATTCTGATACCTAGATTTTAAAAATAATGCTTGTTTTGTGGGAGTTTTCAGTGGCATTTGGTATTGAAAGGGTTCTGTCACGTCTCAAATTTCCCACAATAATTTAAATAAATTAAATTAGAAAAAAATTAAAGCTAAACAGAAAATATCAAACTACCAGGAACCTTTGTGTGTGACTAGGGAACTCCGATCTATATGCACTACGCTAAACCAGTCACATGTCTACAACTGCAAACCAAAACCACAAGAAAAACGCATGAGTGACCAAAGTCACCCAGTACGCATCCCACGAAAACTGCAGAAAACAAAACTATAATCATTTTCCTTTTAAATTCATTTTGCAAATCATTTTCTCAAAACCTTAGAAATCAGACTCACACCGGCCAAAACCACAAACCAATGCTCTACTAGCCAAAGCCACAGGCAAAGGCCCTCAATGGCCAAAACCACACACAGTGTGTCGGGAAGCCCAGTGCTAGACAACCTGTCTCGGTCCGCACATAGAAAATCAGGAAAACATTTTCCAAAACAGGCCAACCAATTCCTTGAAATCCATTTCCACACCATTTTCATATCTTTGAAAATTCTTCCAAAACCTCGAGAAAACGACGCATCAAGTGTCCTAGGAGACCACCACTGATGGTCTACAATTCCATCTCATAGGGACAAAACACAGCAATCCAGAAAGTCTTCGGAAAATACCTTTGTAAACTCATTTGGGCCCAGAATCGACATGCCAAAAACAGGTTCGGTATGACGAAAACTCCTAGTTCGGTTGGTCGATCTGGATTAGTCGACCGAATAAGGTCAACGGTCAACACTCAGGCCAAATTCAGTATACCGTCCAAAAACGAATGATCGAATCTCGACCAGAGGACCTAAACTAACAGAAAAACGGTATGCCGAGTGGAATCGGTATACCGAAATCCCCTGATTCGGTGTGCCGTTTCCATTCGATATGTCGAATTTTGCGAAACCAGAAAACGATCCAAATCCTACCGTCCGAAATCTCCCCAACTAGGACCTCCGATCGAACCTCCTAAACAAACACCAAAAATCTTACATAAAACATAAAATGTAGACCCTCGAATCTACTCCAAAACTTAATAAACAAAACTAAAATCCATTCACCATCATCAAGATATAAAATCACAAAGATAGAAGGATCAAAACGACCTAAAATGCAACCATCGGCATAAATGCCTAATAAATGCTCCATAAATTCTCAATAAATCATAATAAATTCTAGGAAAGTAAATTTACCTAGATTTCATGCAATCCTAGCATTTTCTATCAATTTCATACTCTCTATTACATGGGGTGGAGATGTGTACCTGAAAAACGCCTCCGGCGATTCTCGGTCGACTCTGGCGAACTCCGTCAACCACGGCCTCACCACGACCACGGGAGCAACTACAGCCCTCCGCTTCACTCCCTCGACCTCTCTCTCTCTCTTGACGCGGGAGAAGGGAAAACAGGGGAGACGAGTGGAAAGGAGAATGGGAAAGGAGAAGGAAAAGTGGGGAGGAAGTGGAAGAAGGTGGGGGAGGAGGAGGGATGCGCCGCCGAGGAGGAAGGGAAAGGAAGAAGAAGACGACGATGGCGAAGGAGGAGAGCGGTGCAGCTTATAAAGCCTGCGCCCGCAGTAGCTGACAACGTGCTCACCTACGCGTCTCAGCCACCGGCACACCGCACGAGTAACCAACCACTCTGCCCAACCACCGGCCACAACTAACATCCCACAAATCCGGACCCCACGGGGACCCCACACTTGTGTCCCACACGGATCCACACCCGGACCCCACACGCACAGTGTCATAATGCACAGTGCTAACCACGCATAGGGACACGTAAATAGAAGCCAGTCCACGAGGTCCAAGTCCAAAAGCACAGAACTGCACAATGGGCCTCAGAACAGTAACACCCGTCTAGAAATAAAATTCATAAAATGTAAATAATTACAAAATGAATTTTATAGGTGTTATAGCTTTCTAGCTAGCCGTGTTCTTTCATTGGCATTTGATCAATAACGTTGTCTGAATTTCAATTTTGTGTTAGATGTTTATACAACCTTTGCCTTTCTATTGCCTTATCTAATAATGGGAAGAAGTAAAAATGTGAGACAACCCAAAGAAAGTATCAGAGTTACTATGACTTCATTTTTTACTTAGGCACGTGGGTCCAATTAGGATTAATGGCTCCTCACATTAGCATGTGGTCACCACTTCAGGAAACTGCAACTAGCTTCTGCAAAGGCAGTAAGGCATGAGAATTAGACTAACAAAACTTTACTCTGTTGCGAATTAGAAGATCGTTTCTTGAGTTGAATGCTTCTCCTATTTATCATCTAGGCTTGTAATATGACCACTTTGTGAATTGTGAATTGTTTCTATGCATTTATTACATAAAATTTGATTCCAACATGCTTTTATACCATTGGCCCTTATTCTGGCAAGATAATCCCACCAATCATATAACTATATAAGTTTACCATATGGATTTGTTAACTTTAAGTGTAGGATCATTAGCATCTACTCGATCCTAGTTATAGAATTAATATCACTTAATGATAACAAGGACCATCCATTTTAGTATTGATTTAACAACTGCAAGTACCTATGAGTTGACGGTGGAGAGGATAGTATTAATTGATTGATCTCGACGCAACATAGTGTAGCTTCCTGTTTAATCAAGCATGTAAGCTGAAGGACCCCGTTGATGGTGACAAAGAAGATATAAACATAATTGTTATTTATACTTGACGGCCTGTTTAATCTGTTTTTTTAATTGCATTTCATAAGATATATGCTTGGCAATTATTCTTTATTAGCCTTTTTCATTAAGAAAATTATATTGTGTTAAGAAGTTCTCTTTTGTTAGAATTTTCACATGGATGAGGTGCCACATGTGCTAGATAAGAGTTGGATCCATCTTTTAAATTAAAAACTTCATAGAGTTTGCGTATGCACACTAGAAACGTTTCACTCTTGGTCGCTTCCATGTCGCTATACACCGTGCAAAAATTCTGCTCTTCTTTGTGTCGAGGTGGCGTACAATCATCTCCTTGAATTTGGCTTTATGCCAAACTACTGTACATGGGACCACCATGGAGAGCTACCTAAGAGAATTGGACAAGCACCGACTGTAGGACTTGAAAGGGCAACCAACAACATGCACATGTCGCTGAATGACCTATTTGAAATGAGAGGAATAGAAGATAGAGATGAAGAAGATGAAACACAATTAGATAAGGACACATCAAATGAAGAAGACCTTGATAGAGTAAACAAATTACCGAAGGATGCTAGTGAACCAATGTATCCAAGCTCCGAGGAGTTTACTATGTTGGCATCTTTGGTGCAGTTGTATCGTTTGAACTGTTTGTCTAGATGGAGCAACAAATCATTTGGTTTACCGCTTGATTTTCTCAAACTTAAAATTCCAAGTGGTAAACAAAGTGTACCTAAGCCTTTTTCTAAGGCAAAAAAAGGGAAAAATTAGGAAGCTTGGTCTTAACTACGATAAGATTGATGCTTGTCCAAATAATTACATGTTATATTGGAAGGACTTTATCTTTAAGGATGTGTGTGTTCGGTGTGGTAAGGCTTGATGGTCATCAAATGGACAAAATAATGCAATTAACACAAGAAAATGCTAATAACGTAGTTAGACAACAGGATGCTAATACACTAGAACTACAGAAAAAAGTCTAAGAAGAAGATTCCAACAAAAGTGTTAAGACACTTTCCCCTTATTCCTAGGCTACATAGGTTGTACATGACATCAAATGTTGCCAAGGATATGGTATGGCTTCATGAAGAAAGAGTCAAAGATGGATTGTTACAACATCCAATTGATGTACAAGCATGGAAAATTTTTGATAGAAAGCTTGTAGAGTTTGCCTTGAATCCTCATAATATTCAACATGGACTAGCAAGTGATAGGTTCAATCCATTTGATATCACAAGCATTAGTCATAGCACATGGCCAATTATGAGAGAATGATTTTATTCGTGGTTGTTGGATTGGAGTGTAAGCCGCAAAGACCTAAAGCTTAACGGCATTCTATTGTTGCGCAATTGTATCATGAGAAGGTATCATTTACTTCAAAGGTTTTTCACTTCAATATTATGTCATCTAAAAATATACTAACTATAACATACTAGAACCATTTATTCAACATATTCAAGTTTAGAGTTGTAGTATTGGTTAGTGTGGTAGTAGATACTTGGTTAGATGTTAAACAAGAATACTTCATTATCTTACATGTTAAATCAATAGGTATATAGGTATTCGCTATCGAACCAAAATGATGTGAGTAATAAGTACTTTTTTATTCATTAGTTTGAGTTTATCAATTTTAAAATTTTGAAGGATTGAGCTTAAATAAGGCATTTTAATCTTAATAATAGATTTGGTAGGTCCATTTGAAACCTTGCAATTTTATCATTAGGTCCAATGCATGATAAAATGAAACATGGTTCCATTAAAGCCAAATGATTCACTACTACAAACAATGCTACAATATAGATTATAACATCAAAAAACATTTACAAAATAAAATGATGTAGCATGAATATGCAAGAATCTTAATGCAAATGTGTGGTTAACATAAATTTTGTGAACGAGATTATATGAATATTTTTGTTATATGTAGCTTTGCTTGATGTAGAACATACAAGAACAATATCATCAAATAATATATCACGATAATCTTAATTCAGCAATTCAAGTCTAGAGTTGAATCTTTTACAAACCATTTGAACATGATTAAATTTACTATTACAAACACAAGTTGGAATCTTAGGCTTGATACATCAATTCAATCTTGCATATATATTTTCACAAACAATTTTTATATGTCACAAACAATTATTATCTAATATATTAACTTCTTGACATTCAATATTTGTAGACTTCATTTGTATTCACAAACAAATTTTTTTGATGTCACAAGCTCAAAACGATCATCTCTTAAACCAAGTGTCCCTGATGTTTTAAGGACTTCAATGATGGTGGGAGAAGGGATAATGTTCCAAGAGATAATGATAGTGAAAGCAACCTTACTAATTCAACCAAAATTTCTTAAGACAATAAAACTTAAACCTTGATATTTTGGAATACCTTTTTGGGGAATACTTCAATTTCTTTGATAACTTGTTTAGTTAATGGTCATTTATGGTATATATAATCAAACAATACATTTTGTTATAACCCTTGATATTTCATTGCTTTTCATTATTATAATTATTTATAATATGGTGGATTATTGGTTAATGTTTTAGAATATTTTATTTAGCAAATTTGGTTATTTGCAGGTTTTCTAAGTATTATATAATTGACTAAATCAAATCTATATTGTAGGTTTTCTAGATATAGTGATGGAATATCTGTCACTAAATAACTAATATAGTGATGGAATCTTAGTTACAAATTTGTGTCCTTGGTGATGAAAGAACTAATGGAATTTCCATCACTTCAATTACTCCATATTGGATATTCTATCACAAAGTTCACGCATAATGTCACCAGCAAAATATCATTTAGCGACAGTCATTTCGTTAAGAAATATAATTATTGACGCTTGCTAATTTAGTGATGGTATTTCCATCACTAAATATTAATAGTGATGCTAGTAGTGTTGATGTTGAATTAGTGACGGAAGTTCCATCAACATGAGTTATTTCTGATGAAAGTTCCATAAGCATGCGGGCCTAGCTTTGCTGATGGAGTTTTCCATCACTCATTAACAACTTTGTTGTAGAGGTGTGAAATCTTATCTACGTAAGGTCAAGGAATGTTAACCATTCCTTACATGGTGCATTACCAATATGTATATGGTGTATGTGGAGTATTAATTTTCCTTCCTTGATCTGTGATGTGTAGAAAAGTCCTCATGTAGATCTTAATATGGATGCTTGTCTCTTGTAGATTGGTTCAGTTTGGATCGACTAAACTAGCCCCTCAAAACGAACCAAAACATCTTTTATTGGTTTGCGAAATTCTCAAACCAAATTGAACCATTATTTATAGAAAATTCAATCTAAACCAAGTTGTAAAACTTGGTTTGGTTTGGTTTGATTTAGTGGTTTGAACCATCAAATGTAGATCACTACTATGTGGTATGTGAACTTCTAACCAAAAATCAAATTCTACCAAAAAGACATCAGCCAAAATTTGAACTAAACACAACCTTAGAATTGTGTTGAAGCTCCATTCTACTACAACTTCATTGCAATTATGACAACATGATCATCTTATTGTTGTTGATAGTACCGATATTGACACTTCCTTGTTCATCAACAACATCATGATTGTCACTCATTGATTGCTTTACTGATTGACAAGAATCAAGATGCCTTCATGAAGATACAAATATTACATAAGCATGTTCCTTCCTTTGAAATAAACAAAACAATAAAGAAAATAAAAATTAGACTACTTGTAGTATACAACTCCATGAATAAAAAAACCTAGGCAAAAAAATTAAACCTCTTTTGGTCAAAGCTTGGGTCCAAGCTCACACATATCTCACTAGTGTATGAGCTGAAGAGGTATGATTGGGATCTTTTGCTAGGTGGTTTGTTTCGTTACTTGTGCAATGTCAGTGTTGGACTTTCAAGTTATTTTTTGTTTCAGTGATGGGAAGAAATTGGTTTTGGAGGGAAGGCATAGCAAAAACTTGCATTGGAGTTCTTGATAAGAGTTGTGATTAGTTAGGACGATTAGTTTAGTTAGTTTAGTTTGTTAGCTCAGGTAGTTGTAGAGTTGTATTGGTTGTTAGTTTGTTTTAAATGATTGGATGATATTTTGCCATGTCAGCAACTGAGTTGTCATTGTAACTCTTGGCTATTTAAGCTTGTAAATAGTTGAGGAATAATAGAAGAAGTAGAGCAGCTTCCATTTCTGTCAGATTTCTCTCTGGTTCATTCTTCTTCTTCGTTCTTCCTTTCACTTGCAAACCCTTTCTTAGTATCATTCGCCTTCCTGCGTCGTTGCTTCTAATTAGGACCTGTGGCTATGGCTACTCTCTCATCGTGCGTTGGCGTTGACACTGGTGCTTCCGGTCAACCTACTGTTTCTCCTGGTGTGTCTACTCCTCCTATTGGTACCACTCCATTCATCATAAACAATATTGCTGGCTTGATTTCGATCAAGATTGATGGAACAAATTATTTGTTGTGGAGATCTTTGTTTGAGCCAATCCTTCGATGTCAAAATCTGATGCACCATATTAATGGCTCTACATCTCCTCCTAGCTATGGCTCATTGGAGTACAATCACTGGTATGCTACTGATAAGGTTCTTTTGTCTTGGGTCAATGCTACATTATCTTTCTCTAGTCTTCCTTATATCATTGGCATGACATTTGCTAAAGTTGCCTTGGATAAGCTTGCCAAACGTTTTGGCAATATCACATCTGCACATGTTTTGTCCCTTCGCAAACAGTTGCATAACATCTAGAAAGGATCTTTGTCCATGAGTGAATACCTGCAGCGATTCAAGTCTATAGCTGATCAGCTTGCTACGACCAATTCACCAGTTTCGAATGATGACTTTCCTAGTCTGCATTTTGAATGGGTTGTCCTTTAAATATCGCTCATTTGCTTCTTTCATACGAGCATGATCAACCTCTGTAACTCTTGATGAGCTTCATTCCTTGTTGATTGCTGAAGAATTGTGTTTACTGGATAAATGTTCCTCTCAATCTATTCATGCTATGGTTGCTCAAAATCAGTCTAAGAAGTTTGTGTGGAATCACAATGGCTCTCAAATCTTCAAGAATTCTGCTAACAAAGGTAGCTTAGCTAAGAGTGTTCATATCAATGCTCAACAGTCACCCCAACAACCTACTGAATAACTTGTTGCCATGGTTGCTAATAGGAATGCTAGACCTGATGATAGTCTTTGGTACACTGATACGGGGGCTTCTCATCACATTACCTCTGAACTCGGAAGCTTGTAAATCTCTTCAACATATCATGGATCCGACTCAGTCCAGCTAGGTAATGGTGACATACTTTCTATTTCTAATGATGGCAATTTGTCATGTTCAGTTGGTGGACCTACTTTTTCATTGAATCAAGTTCTTCATTGCCCCAAAGCCTGCATCAATTTTCTATCTATAAAATGCTTTGCCTGTGATACCTATTGTTCATTTCAATTTGATGATAATGGTTTTTTATCAAGGACAAGATCACAAGGAGGATTCTTCATTAAGGGCAAGCTAAATGTGATATGTATTTGATCAACCTCTTAGCAACACAAACCTCTCCCGAAGCCTTTATCAGTAGCAGAGACTCCACTAGAATTTGGCATAGCAAACTCGGTCATCCATCTTTCAGAATTCTCTCCAGAGTCCTTCATCAACTTCACCTACCTTGCTCTACCTCATTAGATTCTATTTGCTTTTCATGTCAAAAAGGGAAAAGTTGTTGTCTTCCCTTTCCTTTATTTACTTCTTCAACCACTACACCACTCCAACTATTGCACTATGATTTGTGGGGGCCTTCTCCTATTATCAGTGTTGTAGGCTTTAAATTTTATATTCTAATAATTGATGATTTCTCAAAATATACATGGATGTTTCCAGTCAAGCAAAAATCTGAATTTTATCATGTCTTTGTGGATTTTTGCACTCTTATTGAAAATCAACTCAATCTAAGAATTAAAACCATTAGAACTAGTGAATTCTCTAGTAGGTCTCTTGCTAGTTTTCTTTGGACTAAAGGCATTATTTATCAAAAGTCTTGCCTATATACCCCTAAGTAAAATGGTGTGGTAGAGAGGAAGCATCGTCACCTGGTTGAAATTGGAATAACCCTATTGGCCCAATCATAGCTACCTTCTTCCATGTGGCTTGAGGCCTTTAGCATAGCTGTATTTGTAATCAATCGTCTCCCTATTGTAGCTAACAATAGTAACTCTCCATTTTTATTGTTGTTCCATAAACATCTTGATTACTATTAGTTAAGACCATTTGGGTGCAGTTGTTATCCATGGCTCCAACCATACAACTCAAATAAGTTGTAGTTTAGTAGCAGTGAATGTGTTTTTATTGGCTATTGTCACAATCTCAAAGGCTACAAGTGCTGGCACCTATCTTCTGGAAGAGTTTACTTATCTCGAAATGTTTGTTTTAATGAGCATATTTTTCCTTATCCGCTGCTATCAAATTCTTCTGGTATTAGTGACAGTGTGCCTAATTCATTAATGTCATCTGCTTCATGGATTTTGTCTCCTATTCCTTCGACTAAGTTTCAATCAACTAGTCTTACTCCTTTGGTTAGTTGCTCTAATTCATCTCAACCTATTAATTCTTTACTCTCACCAGAAGGTTCTAATTCCCCTTTGTCAGGTCTCCCTATCTGTTCTGCTTCAAACTCTACTACTTCATCCTATCCTTTAACCAAGTCTTCTTCCTCAAATGTTCCCCATTCTTTTTCTTCTATTCCACCTACTAACACGCAAGTTAATCTTCATCCAATGCAAATCAGATCCAAGTCTGGAATTTATAAAAAGAAAGTTTTTCTTAGCACTAAACACAATTGCCTACTGCTCTTGTCTCTGCACCCACATCTTTTACTCAAGCTTCCAAGTCTTCTCAGTGGAGGCATGCTATTGATTTGGAGTTCTCTACACTCGAAAATCAACAAACTTGGGTACTTGTTCCTTATGATCCAACCATGAATATAGTTGGCTACAAATGGGTGTACAAAACAAAACTTAACTCTGATGGCAACTTGAACAAGCACAAAGCAAGACTAGTTGCAAAAGGATTTCATCAAATACCTGGGATTGATTTTGTAGAAACTTTTAGTCTTGTTGTGAAACATACAACCATAAGGACTGTGTTAGCTCTTGCTATGAATGTTGGTTGGTCATTAAGGTAGTTAGATGTTGAAAATGGTTTTCTACATGATACTTTAGAAGAGGATGTTTATATGGCACAACCACAAGGCTATGTTGATACTGATAAGCCACATCATGTTTGTAAGATGCTAAAATCCATTTATGTCAACGTCAAGCACCAAGATCTTGGTATACTAAATTCTCTTTGAAACTAAAAGAGTTGAGTTTCAGCATGACTGTAACACCCGTAAATTCATTTTGTAATTATTTACATTTTTAATAAATTTATTTCTAGACGGGTGTTACTGTTTCGATGTCCATTTGTGTATTTTTGGGTTTTTAGGTTTGAGCCTCGTGGGTCAGCTTCTTTTTTGTGTGTTGCTATGGTTGTGGGCCCGTACAAGGGTCCGTGTAGGGCCCACGTTTGTGGACCGGTTGGTGAGGCTTGCAATTGGCCTCGTGCTGGGAGCAAGTAGTTGAGGTATGTGGTTCTACGGGTTGTTGCGGGCATGCATGGATGTCTGATTGGTCGCGTGCCTACCTTCCTAGTGGCGTGGCTACTTAAGGTCACGAGCCATGCAACGAACCCACCACATCCTCCTCCTCCTCCTTCCTCCTCATGTTTCCTCCTTCCCAAGCACGTCACCCTTCCTTCCCCTCTACTCCACCGTCTCCCTCTCTCTCTCCCTTCCATCCCATCTCTCTCCCTCCACTCACCTCCTTCTTCACCTCAACCTCTCCCCATTCTCCCTCTCTCCTGTTGCCTTTGTTTATGGTGGAATTTATGGTCATTAATGGCATTGGGTGGTTTTGGGTAGTTTTCGTCCCTTGTGGCTTCTCGAATTTATTTCTCCTTGCATGATGAATGAATTTTGGTTTTCTTTGTGTGTATTTGGAGTAGACTTTAGGGTCTATAATATATGTTTTAGTTGGATTTTATGGTACTTATTTTGGAGGTCCACCCCTTGGTCCCATTTTGGCGATTTCGTCGGTTATGGTTGGGGGCTGTTTTCTGCTTTCGTAGAAAACGACATATCATTTCGGTATGCCGTTTTTCTGTCAGTTTGGTCCTCCTAGTGTAGGTTCGGTCAACGGAACCAAATCAGATTACTGAATTAGGGATTTTTGGTCGATCAATCTGGTTTACCGTATACCGTTCCATGCCTCGAGTGTTGACCTGTACCTAGTTCAGACAATTGATCCTTTTCGGTCGACTAAAACAGGGAATTTTGGTATTCTGTTTTCAAAACAGTCTGTTGATTCAAGCCCTAGCTACTCCTATGAAAAGGTTGTTTTTCGAGGATCTCTGGATTGGTTTGTTTTGCTATTTGTGATGGGATCGTGGGTCATCAGTGGTGGTCTTGTGAGACACTTGATGTGTCATTTTGTTGAGGTTTTTGAATGAGTTTCCAAAAATATAAAATGATTTGAAAATGATTTTCAAAGAGATGTGATGGCCCATTTTGGAAAGTGATTTTCCTTGTTTTCTATGTGTAGGCTGAGACATCGTGGGATCGTGTCATCGGGATGAGAGAATGTGACGATATTCTTGGGTGGTCGAGCGCATCTCCATGGTTGAGGTCGAAAGTCGAGAGATCGAGGTGAGTGTTCGTTGGGTCTTGGAGGTAGGATACTCCCTGACTGTCGTTCACGGGGCCGAGGTTGAGATCCACAGGTCGAGGTGTCTCGTGACATGATAGGGAGGTATGATACTCCTGCTGTTGTTGTGAACACTGAGGCTCAAGTATTGTCGAGTGTGGAGGTATGACATTCCTTTCTGAGTATCATGTGGAGGACGTTGTTAGGAGGCGTACCCTATGATGGCCAGTGTGGGTGGAACACGTGCCCCATAGCTGGTAGCGTCTTGAGAGATAGGATTGCCTTCCCAGATGGGTTGGCTTTGTGAGGGTTCTCCAGGTGGGAGAATCGCAGGACAGTGTCACTCTTGCATATGGTGGTGCATTCATGGCAGTGTAGTGCGCTTTGATGGCTGCTTGTGGTCAGAGTTGGTTGCCTAGTGCTGGACTTCTTGACTCATTATGTGTGATTTTGTCCATTGAGAACCATGTCCTTGGTTTTGGATTAGTAGAGTCCTGTTTGCTGTTTTGGTCGGTGTGGGCCGCGTTTGCTATGGTTTTTGGTCTGTTGGGTCGAGTTAGTTAGTCTTAGTGGTTTTGGAGAAAATGATTTGCAAAATGATTTTTAAGGGAAAATTTATATAGATTTGTTTTCTGTTGTTTTCGTGGGGTGCGGGCTGGGTGACTTTTGTCACTCACATTTTTCTTCGTAGTTTTTGAGTTGCAGGTGTAGGCATGTAGACAGATTTTAGCATAGTACACATAATCTGAAGTCTCGTAGCCACACATAGAATCCTTGTAGTTGGTATTTCTGTTTAGCTTTTAATTTTTTGTAATTTAATTTGTTTTAAATTATTATGGAAATTGGAGGCATTACAGATTCGGTATCAGAGCTCTAAGTTCACTAGGTTGCATTAGTCTAGGGTGTCTGGTCTAGAGACTCCATAGATTTCGCATGCATGGTAGAGTCTGCACCTAGTTTTCTTCATGGTTTTCTGATTGCTGTTTTGCTTGTGGTGTATGTGTTTTGCCTCTCTCCTTACAGTATGCCTCCTTGTGGACGTAAGGGCGAGGCTCCTATCATGGAATCCGAACCCCAGGAGGAAACAAGCGGATGGAAGGCGGTTCGTGCCAAATTACGGAACTTGACAAACGGGATCTCCCATGCTTTTAGCAAGAGTAGTGCCAGTAAGCTGTTAGGTGACTTGTGGCTGAGCCAGTTCACGAAACTTCGTCCATCATTATTCAAGGGCAAGGTCGGTGCTGAGGAGAGTGAGGCCTGGCTAGAGAAGGTGGTGAAGATGTTGGAGAGAATGACGTGTCTAGATGAGCATTGGGTGCGGTTGGTGACCTATTTGCTAGATGGTGTGGCAGATAAGTGGTGGAAGTCTGTGAGGCGGTTGAAGTTCCCGAACTCAGTAACGGTCAACATCTAATGGAAGGATTTCAAGGTGGCCTTCTATGACAAGTATTTCCCCACTCATGTGAAGGAGCAACTTTGTCAAGATTTCTGGAGTCTGGAGCAGGGCACGATGTTGGTGCTCGAGTATGAGACTAGGTTCGCCCAGCTGGAACGTTTGTCTCCCACTTACGAGTTTGAGGAGGAGCGGGCGCAAAGGTTTCTAGACAGCTTGAGCCCACACTACAACAAAATCGACGTTTAGCGAGGACAATGTTCCTCGCGAAGTCCTCGCAAATGCCTCGCAAACTCCTCGCTACGCAGTATAACGAGGAC
>JAMKQA010174299.1:0-14106 GCA_024699735.1 Posidonia australis
GTTAGCAGACATCCAGCCTTCCTATCTGCATCTCATGCATGCATTCATCTTTTTGTGGTTTTCCTCGTCTTTCCATAAAAGACTAGGTGGCGACTCCCCTTTTTCTTTTTCTTCTTAACCTTGCGCCTTCGCCATCCATTGGCATGGCTGTGATCCCTCTCTCGCCTCCCTCCGGGTCGGGCACGGTCACACCTTGAAAAGTGTTTATCTTAAGACGATCATGGCTCGATATTATGGACATGTCGTGGTGGGTGGGTTACACGGTTGTGCAGACATGAGCACCACTTCCTCGCTTCCCATTCGTTCGCATGGATCTAGGCATGTTCCACATCTTATCTGGATTATGAAGTCCCTTATGTAGGATTGAATCCTAGTCATTCCCTTTTGGTTAAATCTAAACCGAAAGATGGGAGCAGGTGAGAATCTACGGTTGGTGTTTTAACAACCCTCTATAAAATTGGTTTCTACCTTCGACAAGAGACACCTTTGGCCATTGCTCACTCTTTCTCACTCCCTGCTCATCCTTTTTGCTCCCCACACCTTCAACTCCCTTCCAAAACTACCATCAACCTCCACTTTTCTACCTCCAATCCACCTTCAAGCCACCTGAACCCCACCAAATCTGACCAGTCTGGAGCTTCCTCAAGCTTCATCCAACCATTCCAAAACCTCCAGACTTCCACTAGAGAACCACGGACTTCCATCCTTCACGTCCAGACCTCGACAACCTCTACGTTGTCGTCGACCCTTAAGTCAGAGCAAGTCGTTGGAGTAGCCAACCTACCCGAGTTAGGACGACCATCCACAGCTCATGACAGGTACACTCGCTTCCTCCCTCACTTAGTTACTTTCCAGCATTGCCTTGTATACCTTCTCTTCTTGTTTGCATTGTTTGCTCGTTGTTTTTTGCATTGCATGCTATCAGTGGACAACCATGGACTCGTGTGAAGTCAATGGCCCCTGAGCATATGATCAGATCCATTCTGTAAGGATCTTAAGCTTCACTAGAGGGGGGGTGAATAGTGAATTTACAAATATTATGTAAATTAAAAGTTTATTTAACAATTTCAAGTAATTAACAAGTAACTGAAATAAGATAAAGGATTTGAATGTTAAACTAAAACATACAAAGAAGAAGATGAGAGGCAATGATATACACAAGGAATTTTATAGTGATTCAGCCTTCTCGACTTAGTCTACGCCTCAAGAACCACTTGAGAATTTTCTATTCCAATCTTGTTTTAGGTGAAGATCTTGTCGTTACACTTTCCATGACAAACCCTCGTTAAGACTCTACAAAAACCGCAGATACCTCTTCTCACAATCGGAGAAGACATGACTCAACAGATATAAAATTACAACACTTACTTTTTTTGCTTCTCTCAAATATTCTAGCAAAGATGATGGATGACAGTAAGGCTTCTTGCTCAACAGTGGAGAATAAGCTTGGAGAATACTTGGATCTCTCTCTTATGGAAATGGAATTCTAGAGTCTTGGTATAATGTAGGAAGTATTGGTGTATTTGTAGGTGAAGAATAGGGGTCTATTTATAGGAAAACATGGGTAAAAATTTGTGTCTAATGTCTCTCTAACATTCATAAATGATCATTAGTTTGGTATACCGAAATAATTTGGTATGTCGATTTTATATTGAAATCTACAATGGTCGGATAATTCGGTAGACTGGTGATTTTCGGTATGCCATTTTGGTCATTTTCAAGATTTTACTTATCAGTTCGATTTCGATATACTAGGTAATTTCAGTATGCCGAAATGCCCTATTTCAGCCTAATAATAGTATGACTGAATGATGGATTTTGGGGTTGAGGCAATTTTCCTATGGCCTTATGAGGGTATTTGGGAGATTATTACAAATTCCTAGAGTACAATATTTTATAATTACATTACACTTAAATTACAATAAAAACTTGGTATTCATTCTTCAATACTCTTTACTTGATTTTGCACATATGCTCTTTCTTAGTCCATTTCTCCTTCTTCTTTTTGCAAAGTCCATAAGAACTCTCCTTTGACCTGTTAAGAAGGTTAGCTCAAAATATATTTTGTCATCATTAAAATTGAGAGCCAGTTAAAAAGCCAACACGTTCACATGCCCTTTCTCCTCCTCCTTCGTCCTCCTCAAGGCCCTCATGTAGTGTTTTGGTCTCTTGGCTGCCATTCATGATTGATCGAAGTCAAACGTGGTCGGTCGAACCCAATGAGGACAACGGAAGAGGCCGAGCATTCTCATTTGGTTCTGAAGCCTCTAAGGTGCTTCTCTGACCACTCCTTTCGTTCCCAAGCCACTGTTGATGCCCTAAGTCCCTCGTATGCCCCAACCATGATTGGAGCAGGGGATGGCATTCGACGACTGAAACTAGAGGACAGGGGAAGGCCTCGATGGCTTCTGGGGTCTCCTGCTTGCTTGAATGTTTTCATTGGTATCCTTACTTACATTTTGGATTGTTGATTTGATTTGCATTGGTCTCTATTGCCAAGGGACAACGATGAAAGTCCATCGTCTGAAGCTATTTCCTGGGCCACGGGCCGATACTCGATGCTGGTTGCTAGGATTGCCTGAACTAGAGCTTGGATGGACTGAGCCAGATGGTTTATATGGATGTGTTGCCTGTGATTTTGGTGATTCTCCATTTATTTCCATAGATTTGAGTATGCTCTACTTCATTCTGTGTTTAAGTTTTCAATTTGGATTTTGCAACTCTTATTTGTTGCGATGAAAGTCTGTTGCTTGATGCTTATCCCTCGATCGCGTATTGGTACCATGGAAAAGTTGCATGGATTGACCAGACCCCAGAGAATCACTAGGCTGAGTCCATCCTTTTGATAACCCCACTTGATTTGCTTCCCACTTACATTTTCTGATTCAGTATAGTTCTTTGCTTTGATTTGTGTGCTTACATTACATGTTTATCTCCCTTGTTTGCTTTTATTCTTGCATCATCATGCTTAAATGGCAAACATATAATGGAATCTAGGCACCTACATAGTCTCAGATGTGAGCGAGTACGTTAGGAAAGATCGATTTATCAGGTGTGTAGGGGTGCCTAATGCTTTTCCTATGCGTAACAAGAGTCCATACCCTTTCTTTGGATTGCATTGACTCATGTATTGCATCCACTGGCACAAATTCTTTGTTGCATTCCTATTTTTGATTTTATCGATCGATTCTTTTGGTTTTCCTCATCTTCTAAATTGAATTGACTAGGTGGTGACTCCTTTCTTTTTCCTTATCCAACCAACTTATTTGTGATGTTTCTTTTTTCCCCTTGAGTAGAACATCCTCTCTCAGATTAGCCTCTGCTCATCGTGGCCCTATCGGTTCTCGTGTGTTCCCTTCACACATCAAGGGTCCCCACTGACATGGTCATAGTAAGCTAGCGACTCCGTTGGGGATGTTAGACTTCAGCTTTCGTTTCAGCTTTTCCTCGCTTGAGTGGCTTTATATATATGTGTTTGTGTGCTTATGTTTGCCTCATTTGATGTCCTTGCATGCCTTTTGCTTTGCGATTGTTTATTTTATACATATGCTATGTCACTTTATTTGCACATGTCATGATATCATGTGTTTTGACTTGATGTTTGTTTTCCCTTTCACAAGCATGATTCACAACACTTGCACATGCCATGAACATGTCTTTTGATTAGTATATGTATGCAAGCTATGTTTTCTTGTTTTCTTCTCCTTTTTGCTTTAATTTAGGAAAATTAGAAACTTGCTTGCCTACCTTCTCCTGGTTAATCTAAAATATTACAAGAGGAAGAAAAACACTTAGGCAAAACTAGAGACAAGATTATTACATCTTCCTCTTTTGGCTTAATAATGATGCAAGTAAACAACATTAATCATTTTTGCATAATTGGAGCATATAGGTGTGTGCATTCTCTCTCCTTTGAGTCCACCTATAGTTGCAAAGGACAGTCCTGGTCTATCGTTCTATTGTTATTGGCATAAGACGAGATGTAGGTTTGCTCTCTCTTATTTGGGGTCGTGTCGGTGGTAGTAGAAGCTATAGTTCATGCTTTGGCAGGGTCGAGGTTCCTACTGCACTACCCGCTTGTAGCTTGAGCTTTGGTAGGGATTAAAAGTGTGGACCTACCTTCTTCCTTGAGTTGAAGACCCGTGAACCCTGGAGAGAGTCTAGAGTAGACAACCTCATAGGACACACCTAGTTGGTGAGAGTTAGCATATTAGATTCATGCCATTATAACAAACTTTGCATTGTGTTCTTCGTTCCTTATACTTACTCTTGTCTCTTGTCCACGACAAGTCAACGAGCGACTCCCTTAGTCGGAGCCTAAGACTCTCTTTCGTTGACTTTTCCTTTGGTATAGTCTTCTCGACTGTCTTTTTGGAGCTACCCATCGCCTCAAATGCTAGCTCGTCGTAGAGTTTGTATTCCCCTTATTGTTGTAGCCTCTTCTGTATCCGCTCACGCATTACGATGGCTCAATGCATCGGTGAGCCTCCTTTCTTTGCTGTTTCAGAGGGGATCCCGACTTAGGACCCACCCTCCTTTGTGACATCAGTTGTGCCTTTCACTCCTTTGACATACCAGTTCCAAGTATCTAGGGTTTATTGGTCGATTTGGAACCCATCACCGAGTCTGTCATAGTGACCACCACACGGGCCTCAGAGTTGCCAGTGTCCTTCCCTCTTCTAGGCTCTACCACCAAGCTTGCTACGACTATCTCCTTGGTAGGTTTTGTTGTCTCTGGACCGTCTGATCTCTAGCCCCTTTTGACATTTGTCGCATTTTCTCTCCTGTCCCTTGGTACTACTACCGACGGCTCATCTCTCATGTAGACGTAGCATTTGTTGGCATTTGCCCAGATGCTATAGAGGATGGCCTTCTCCTTAGACCCCCCTTTGACTCCATCCATGCCTTCTATTCCTGAGGTCCCTCTACAGCTCGTTTTTTGCACTTCAGGTTGCCCCCACTACACCACCACCTTGGCCATCTCCTTAGTTTCTTGCTGCTCCTACAATGGGGGTGTCTGCCTACTACACCATCACCACACACATCACAACATCTTACTTCTGCATCTGGTGGCAAGCCTTTCTGTTTGGCGAGAGTGCAGCATTCTCACAGCCCGCTTCTTGGACTTGTTCCAGCACAACAGCTGTTGCTTCCATATACTACACCTCACTCTGCACTACATACTACCTCTCCCTTTCCCCTGCATCAGTTACAAACTCTAGCATACATGACATAGCACTCTGCACCACAATGTGGGTATGTTGGCTATCATGCTAGGTGACATGATGGTGGATCTGGAGGAGCATCTAGGTGTGACCCAAACGACATACGCGGGAATCACTCCATCTGCACCCACTTTGTCAGTAGCGACCCTAGATGCTCTCCTGACCAGGATGAGCAATTTGAAAAGGGTACTTCTACAAGTGTAGGGCGGCCACTGTCAATCCTACTAGTTTTGGGACCTCTGCTATTTTTCAAAGGCAACTCTCTCATCGAACTTCCAAGTCTTAGACTTTGAGAAATATAATGGTAAGGATTGCCCAATTTCGCATCTGAGAGCGTACTACGGGGATCTCGTGCAAGTGCAAGCTGATGAGAGATTCCTTATTCGTTTGTTCCAGAAAATTCTTAATAGTCCTACCCTAAAGTGGTTCACTTCGTTAGACATGGCGTCGATTAAGACTTGGAATGACCTCAGTCAATTATTCTTGGAGTAGTACTCCTTCAATCTCGACCTAGTCTCTAAGCGCTAAAACTTAGCCACCACCAAGTAGAAACCCTATGAGCCATTTGAGGAGTATGTTGGGCACTAGCGTGCTCTTGCTTCACAAGTCTGCGATAGGCCATCCGATGAGGTGTCCATCGAGATGGTTATTCGAGGGACATAGTCAGCCATTAGTGCTCTGCTAAGCATCTAATCCATCACCACATTTGCATCCTTAATTAGAGCTAGCGCTCGTGTGGAGAGCTCACTGTGAAGCGGTAGCTTTTTGATACTCACCGCATTTGCCAAGCAGGCCACCACCACAAGCCATAATGCCGCCACCACCAGCAGTAGTAGCAACAACAGCAATAGCACCAGCAATAGCTTCAACAAGATTAGGGATCCCCCCAAGACTGCTATTGCATATATTGGGTCCCTTGCTGCGCCTGCTAATGTAGTGAGTCCGTTAGCTCAGCATCAAGTCATATACGCACCAACATGTAGGACATCACACACTTGCTTGACTCACGGGTCTCCCTTTACCTCATCCTTGCTACTACCGAAAGACTAGACGAAGCCTTGCATCATCTCACCAAACTCTTGCCACATGCCCCTCCAAGCAATGCCCTCCTTGACACTTGAGTTGGACACAAGGGTCTTATCGTGAGCTCTCCGCATCTTCCTGCCAACACAAAACAGGCAAACAAACAAACAAAATCAAGTGTAGTTATCTTACTTGTGTAGTCCCATTGAGCCACTGTGCTGGACACCAACCAAGTTGGTGCACCTTAGTGAATCAAGGCTCTAATACCATTCTGTAACGCCCTGAACTTGGAAATGCTACCTAAATAGCATTAATCTCCTAATTATAATAATTTACAATAATTAAAATAATCAAAGAAAAATCTACTCAGAAACAGTGTGCGGCTAGTGGCTCTGAACTCCAACACCGATGACCAAACTACACCCAACTATGCACTTGAAAATCAAACAGAAACTGTCATGCCCCAAATTTCTGTAGTAATTTAAAACAAATTAAATTACAGGAAATTAAAAGCTAAATAGAATATCAACTACCAGGAACCTGTGTGTGCGGTTACGAAACTCTGGACTATATGCACTATGCTAAAATCCGACTACATACCTGCACCTAAAACTCAAAAACAACAAAGAATAAACGTGAGTGACAGAAGTCACCCACCACGCACCCCACAAAACAGCGGAAAACAAAACTATATTATTTTTCTTTTAAATTCATTTCACAATCATTTCCTTTAAAATCTCACAATCAGGCCCACAAGCCCCAAAACCAAGAAAGCACGGCCCACACCGACCAAAACAGCAAATAGGGCTCTGCCAGCGTAAAACCACAAATGAGGCCCTCAATGGCCAAAACCACACATAGTGAGTCGGGAAGCCCAGTGCCAAGCAACCACCAAGGTGGACTGCACTACTACGGTGAAGCCATCCTATGTAGGAGTGATCACCGTCCCACGATTATCCCACATGGAGAACCCTCACAAAGCCAACCCCTCTTTAGGAATGTTGTCCTATCTCTCAGGACGCCACCAGCTACGGGGCACGTCTCCCACCAGCAATGGCCACCACAAGGTACACCTCCCCACAGCGTCCTCCACACGGTACTCAGGAGGGAGTGCCATATCTCCACACTTGACAACACCCGAGCCTCAATGCTCACAGCCACAGCAGGAGTATCATACCTCCCCATCATGGCACAAGACACCTCAACCCATGGACCACAACCCTAGTCTCGAGATGATAGTCAGGGAGTCTCATACCTCCATGACCCGAAGACCCTCAGCCTTAGGTATCTCAGCCCCTGACCTCAACCAGGGAGACGGGCCCGACCACCCGAGAATGTTGTTACATTCGCTGGCCCCGACAACACGGTCCCATAGTGTCTCGGCCAGCTCACAGAAATCCAGGAAAACCATTTTCCAAATGGGCCAATTCATCTCTTTGAAAATGATTTTCAAATCATTTTATATCTTTGAAAACTCTTTCCAAACCTCGACAAAAAGACACATTAGGCATCCCATAAGACCACCACTGATGACTCACAATCCCATCTCAAATGGGCAAAACAAACTAATCCAAAAAAACCCACAGGAAACAAAATTTATAAAACAGCTGGGTCTTGATTC
Source organism: Posidonia australis (assembly GCA_024699735.1). NCBI lineage: Eukaryota > Viridiplantae > Streptophyta > Magnoliopsida > Alismatales > Posidoniaceae > Posidonia > Posidonia australis. The sequence goes on from JAMKQA010174299.1 coordinate 7,870, forward strand.
GATATGCTGAAGTGGGTTTGGTATGCCAAAAATTCCAAGATCAGTCGATCGAAGAGATTTGGCAGACCGAATCGACTAGAGGACCAAAACTGACAGAGAATCAACATTCTGAAAAGGTTTGGCATACCGAAAATTCCTGATTTGGTGTACCGTTTGAACTTCAGTATGTTGATTTCTGTGATTCTAGCAAATGGCTCAAAACTCAAACCTTCGAATTCGCCTAAAATGGGACCTTGGGGCGGACCTCCAAAATAAGCACCAAGAAATGCAACTAAAACATATATTGTAGACCCTCGAGTCTACTCCAAATCCACACAAACAAAACTGAAATCAATCCATCACACAACAAGATATAAATTCACAAAGACAGAGGGGTCAAAAGACCCAAACCACAATAACCACCATAAAACTCCATAAATGCCTCCATAAATTCACAATAAATTCTAGAAATGTAAATTTACCTAGATTTCATACATTCCTATTATTTTCTATCATTTTCATACTTTCTACACTTTGATTTGGAGGTGCGACCTTAATACGACCTCCAACAACCCAACTCTGGACATCGGCCACTTGCGAGCCTTTAAAGCCTCCACGACCCTTAGGACGACTCCCCAGAGCCACATAGTGCCTCCAAAAGCCATCGCATGCCGCCGTCGACTCTCGAGCACACCAAACAAGGGGAGAGGAAGAAGCAGGGGGAGGTGATGGGGGAGAGACGGAAGAGAAAGAGGGTGAGTGAGGGAGGGATGGAGTGAGTGGGGAAAGTGAGTACAGGGAGTGAGAGAGGGAGGGGGCACTCGAGAGGAGGAGGAAAGACACGTGGAGGAAGGAGGAGAAGGAGGGTGAACTAGTCGTGTACCTGGCATGCATGGGCTTATAAAGCCATGCAACGTGGTAGCTGGAGACGTGAGCACCTACACATCCTGACTACTTGCACTCTGCACCAGCACACCAAACCCACACTACCAACCGGCCCACCAACACAGGCCCACACGGACCCACACCCGGGTCCACAAGCACAATCCTAATCACACATAGGAACATGCAAATAGAAGCTGGCCCACGAGGCCCAAGCCCATAATCACAAAATCACACAAATGGGCCTCGAAACAGTAACACCTTTGTAGGAAATAAATTCATTATAATGTAAATAATTACAAAATGAATTTACTAGTGTTACAGAAACCAAACACGTGTGAGTGACTTTTAAGTCACTCAGTACGTACCCAATCATGGAAAACCACATGAAAATTTTAATTTCTATCTTTATAATATCATTTTGCAAACCTTGTGAAAACCACAAATCCCGACTAAAAGCAACGGGAATTCATTTCCAAAACCATGCCATTTTAATCATTTTCTTTTCTCAAAATTCATGTTTTTTCCAAATCATTTATGCATTCTAGAAACCATATTTCATCTACATCCAACCTAAAACCCAAGGCCTCACAATGCTCAAAACTCACACAAGTATTGGCTAGCAACTAGTTCAAATCATCATCTTTAAATCATTTCAATCCGGCTAGAATTTGGCTAAAACTTCAAGTCAAAACTTAGAGTCTGATTCTAGCTCAAAACCACATTCACATTTTACATTCATTTTCAATATTGTTACCTTGAACAAAGGCAACCAAGCACACAAGTAGTCGGTGAGGTCTCACCCTTATCCTACTGCATTGTCGCGGTGAAGTTCCTTATGCAGGAGGATACTTCCCTAGCCAACAAGCCTTAATTTCTATTTTCATAAGCACGAGGATACATTTTTTCCTAACTTCCCATTGGTGACCCAGACACCTAGGTTTCATATACCCAGCCCCAACCTACACCGTCGGTGACCCAGACACCTAGGTCTCATATCCCTAGGTCGAGCCTTCACCGTCACAAGTAGGGTAATCTAGCCTCTCTCGACTGCCCCAAACTCGACAATCACGGTTGTGTTTGACAATTAATTTCATTCCATATTTTCGACACCGAAAACCACGTGAATCCGAAACCAAATTAAATTCATTTTCAAAACATATGGGTTTTCCTCAAAACCACTTTCAAAATCTTTTATTTTAGAAAACTCTATTCCTTTATTCAAAAACATGGGTCTCATGTCCAAAACCACATCTTTATGTCTGTTATGCTTATTTCGAGGAACCTACACTAACAGGCTTATTCATAAAATCACTGAAAATACCCAAAAGTCCCTGGCCAACCCAGCAGGTTGCACGCACAGGCCATACGTGCCCCATGTACTTACAAGTTTTTTGGCAAACAGGGCATATGCTATTTGGCCAAAAGTATCTCAAAATTCATAAAATAAGCCCCAAACACATTGGGAAAGCCAACTACTATATCATGCAAATATCACAATAATCAAAGCCAACATTTATAACATGGATTCCCTTATATTCCATAAAAATCCATTCCATATTCAAATAAGCATGATATTCATTATAAAATTCCAAAAAATTACCATGTAAGGATGCAACTTTGATTTTCATGCATTAAGACATTAACATCGGTTTATGTCCTCATGATGCCAAGAAACACCCTCAAAAGGCCCTCACCAACCCACACAGCTCAGCCGCGTAGGCTGGCCATGCCTCAATTATACACCTAGAATTCAAAAGTAGAGCTCCTGAACCTTAGTGAAATTTGACCATTTCCACTAAGCAAACAACCTCATAAAATCACCAATTAATTATGGGGTGTAGACACTCAAGTCTATTTTAAATGCTTCAAACAAAACTAAATTTTAATAACCATGCAACAAGATACAAATTCTTAAAGGTAGCAAGCTCAGATTTTAGCCTTAAAACACAACTATGGTGTTTCCATTCAAAAATCCCATTAAAGCCACATTAAATTTATGATTCTCATTACATTCATGCAAACCATTCATTCCTCTACCCAACCCATATTTTTCCATGATTTTAGCATGCTATTAGGTATTTTTAAACCATGCCCAAAAATAGAGAAAATGGAGTAGGGAAGGGCAGGACGTGTACCTATCAGACTTCGGTTAACTTTGGTGCACCTCTGCACGTCCGCTAGCCTCCGACGAGCTCCGACGCACCTCCGGCACAACCCCAGGTCCCTTAGCTAGCAGCTCACCCACTCTCAAGATCAGCTTCTCTCTCTTTCTCTCTGGATTAGCCCCTCTTTCCCTCAACATCATCTCCTCCAACCCTCTTATTACCTTCGCCTTAGAATCTCTGCCAGTCCACCTACCACTAGCCCCACCAAAGCCAACAAGGAGGTGACAGGACGAGCTGTGGAGTAGGAGGCATGGGTGGTGGAAGGGAAAAGAAGGAGGAGGAGAAAGAGATGCCCATGAATGGGAGAGGAAAAGGTAAGAAAGAAAGAAAAAAAAAAGGAAAGAAAGGAGAGAGAAACATGTGAATGAGGAGAAAAGGCAGGAACACAAATCGAGGAAATTGTGCATCCTTTGACTGGGCCCACACAAGTCCCGCAGGCACAAACAGGTGCACAGAGAGCTAGCAAACCACCACAGACCACCAAAGTAACTAATTATCACTAATTAAACCATTCACACAAATATTACAATGTTATAATGGTTTATATATAAAATGGACAATCAAGCTTAGGTGTTATAATGCTAGTGTGAAGGAGAGAACGCCGAGAGATGGTTAAAGAGAGGGTTTTGGGTAGGGGTGTAAATGGAGCGAATATAAAGTGAATTAGCCAATATCTAAATTGAAATTTGAAAATTTCATCTATATCTGAATTCGTATATAAACGGATGTTAATTTTGACATCCATATTTGAATCGTTGGATGCATCCAAATTCGATTGAAAATCTAAATACGAATAAATATGTATCTGAAATATTTGAAATATAAATATTAAAAACTTGTAAATGATAAACTCAAAATAATAAACATAGAAGATAATAATTCTACAAATATATAACTAGTTTTTATAGTAAGTAAATGTAAACAACAAGTTTGGTTAAAAAAATTGTAAATAACAAATAATCAATAATAATAATTTAACAAGTATTAGCCATAATCACAAGGTTTCTTCAAACTAGAATTAATCATAATCTCAAATCTTATCTAACAAAAATGGAACATAAAGGCTTCCTCAAATACAACAAATGTTCAATCCTGAACCACAAAAGGCTGCCCAACCAAAACCTTTGCCGTTCTTTGTTCATGGCTCCAATGCATGTACTTGCACAATTGCACAATGGCCTCCAAATTGGAGTCCTGTTCACCTCTAGAACTACTGTCCCATCAATCTCGTTTCGTACAGAGTCCACCCTCACAGGATCAATGCCACTATCATAAGTATCCATCACAAAGAAGCTCCCTATAGTTGTCTCCCCTATCATGCCAATATCAACCCTTGTCATTGACAAACCTTGCTCTCTAGACACCCTTGTTATGTCTGAGAGCAAGGTACACCTTTAATCTCAATCCCTATGCAAAACACATACAAATTAGCATCAGAAAGAAGAAAAGATTCTACCAAAACTAGAAACATGTAGGCATGAAATGCTGCATTATTTGAGTCTTAACCATTGATAATGATACTGGCATGAGATGGTCGCCACTTGATTGCTGCCACCAGACACTTTCGAATCCTCCTTCTCTATGCCGTTGAATCTAGAGCAAGCCCATCCATCTGACATTTGAACTATTCCTACAAAGCAATGATAAGGACATGCTCATTTGACAATTAGTCAAACATGAATTGATGATAAATTATACAGAAAAGAGAAGATATATGTTGGCTATTGGTCACAATTTTCTAACGTGGTTTAAAATTTTTCAAAAGCTCATTTGACATTTACAATGCTTTATCTTATAAATTAGAATTTAGACTTGATATTTGCAATGAAAAATTTATATACAGAAAGAGTGAAAAAAAAACTTCATGCATGTGATGCTTCTTCCTTTACTTTAACAACTTGTTTACATTATTTCAATTTATTCTAACCAAGTCTTATGGCTTAGCTCAGCCAAAAGCATTTATGATCTCTCCACCTATGTATAGCTATGCTAAAGTTTTTTGGCTTAACATGATAAACACATCCACAATATAATTCATGATCCTAGTTTCATTCAAGGATGCATGAAATACAAAGAGTGGTGTATAATAACATAACACTTTCTAGGTTTTGAAATCAAAATATATGAATCTCATACACACAATTACTTGTAAATTTTCTAATGCTCAAACAACAACATTGTGATAACAAAAAAAATGGGATATCTAAACATCTAATTAAAGGACCATCGGTCCATAATTGATTAAAAAATACATGCGATAAAGGAATACTTGGTTTAGAGGTGTATACCTAAAGGGCAAGACCTCCTTTGGAGCTAACCGTGGCATGGGAAACTTCATAGGACATATCAATAAGTGTGCAAGTTGTATCACACAATACCTTGGGACGATCTCTGCTCATGATGTTCACCACCGTGTATTCTTTTTCCCAACAACATTCGATTGATACATGAGTGTCCTATGTTGCGATCGCTTCCTACATGTCTTGCAGTCTTGATGTGTAGGTGATATAAGCAGGCATTTTATTGGGTAGTGGTGGAGTTGATGTCATAGTGTGGCTTGTTGTTAGATCATTCAAGTGATAAAATAGTAACCTACAACAAGTATCTAAAGATGGGAAATGAAATTTTACTAGATCAACAGTTTACAAGTGATCAATATTACTTGTAAGTTTTGATCTTAATGATCTAGTTTTTATTTGAACTAATTTTTGTTCTCAGGTTAACTTTTTCTTTACAGGCATCAAATCTCATATTTGCTACACCAATGATTTACTAGTTGTTGCAAAGCAAAAAATAGAGATATCAAACCAAACGGAAGTGTGAAAGGAGGTCGTGAAACTCACCAAGCTACTGGTTGTGATTGTAGGATCGAAATGCTCCTCTTGAGGGAGGGTGAATAGAGAATTAACACTTTTTAATTACTTTGACTACTTTTTAGAGATTAATGGAAATAACATACAAGGAGATTATTTAACTGATATAATCAAGCATAACTACTTATGCAATTTATATAACATACAAGAAGAGGATGAGAGCAATTGATATAGACCAGCAATTTTTAGTGGTTCGGCAACCCCACCTAGTCCACTCCTCAAGACCCTCTTGAGATTTTTCCCTTATTAAAAAATAAGATAGCAAACTTACTTGTTGGCTACACCACCAACGCTTGCTTGCTCTTCCCACTTCTCAATCCCCGAGAAGCTAGAGC
>JAMKQA010174300.1:0-15869 GCA_024699735.1 Posidonia australis
ATCAAGGTAACAACAGTAAAGAAAAGTGGAAATGAATAAAGAAAGAGAAATGTGTTTTGGTCAGGATTGGACTTGTAAAATGGTCCTAAAATCCTGAAAAGAAATGATGATGTTTTAACCAGTTGCCAGTCAATGTTTATGATTTTATTTTGAGCCCAATGGGGCATTGTGTTTTAGGCTGGATCTGGTCAGAATGTGAATTTGAAAGGTGTGTTTTGGGAAGAAATCCCTAATATTGAAAATAGAAATGTTTTGGAAAAATGAATTCCAAAAGGTTTTTGAAAGAAATGTAAAGGAATGTTTTGTAAGAAGAAAATGTAATCTTGGAACAAATTTTCAAGATGTTTGGGAAAAGAAAAGAGATATGGCTTTTGAAAAAGAATTTGGTTTTGGGATTGAATTCCCAAGTGATTATTTAATAAAAGAAAGGATGATTTTCAAAAAGGAGAAATCAAGTTTTTACAAAATGATAAGAAACGAGTTTCTTTTGGTTTTGCCGAGTTTTGTTTGTGGTTGTGTGTTTGGGGGCACATACTGGGTGACTTAGATGTCACTTACGCGTACTATTTGATTTTCAGGTGCTGACCGTGTGCAGCCGAGCCCCGGTGCAGGAGTTGGAGCTTCTAGCCGCACATTGTGATCCTGAAGGTGAGCCTTAGTTACAGTTCTATTATTCTGTAATTTTGTGAAATTATGCTTGTGATACTGTGATTTGGTAGTGTGCCCGGGATCGGGGCGTTACATTGACAAATAAACATGACACTTTTCATGAATTTCAAAAGTTTTGTAAGGAAGTTCAAAATGAAAAAGATTTGAAAATTATTAAAATTAGAAGTGATTATGAAAGTGAATTTGAAAATGAAATTTTTTGTGAAAAAAAATGGTTTTAAGCATAACTTCTCTTTTCTAAGAACTCCTTCTCAAAATGGAGTAGTTGAAAGGGAAAATAGAACACTACAAGAAATAGTTAGGACTATATGCTTTGTAAAAATAATTTACCAAAGCATTTTTAGGTCGAAACCGTAAATATAGCTTGTTATGTTTTAAACCGTGTTTTACTTAAACCCATTTTAGAGAAAACTTCTTTTGAGCTTTAGTTGACAAAATTCCATGAATTTCTTACTTTAAAGTTTTTAGGTGTAAATGTTTTATTCTAAAAAACAAAGACTCTTTGGATAAATTCGATTCTAAATTTGATGAAAGAATCCTAATTGGTTATTCTTCTAGAAGCAAGGTTTACAGAATTTTTAATAAAAACACATAAGCAATAGAAGAATCTATGCATGTAAATTTTGAAGAAAACACAAATAAAATTATTAATATTGAAGAAGAATTTCAAATTATTGAAAATTTCTCAAGAAAATTGACCTTAGAACTAAATAATGAAAAACTAGATGACCGCACTAAGGAATGGCAATATAAACCTAGTCAACCTAAGGAACTTATTATAGGAGAAATTTCTAAAGGAATATTGATTAGATTCAAAATTGATCATGAATGTGTCACATATGCTTTTGTATCATCCATTGAACCCAAAAACGTAGATGATGCATGTGGAGATGAATTTTGGTCCATTGCCATGCAAGAAGAATTGAATCAATTTTAATGAAATAATGTTTGGGAACTAGTTTCAAAACCTATAAATCATCAAATTATAAGAACAAAATGGATCTTTAAAAATAAGTTAGACAAATATAGGAACGTAGTTAAAAATAAGGCTAGGTTGGTAGCTCAATGATACAACCAAGAGGAGGGAATAAATTTTAATGAGACATATGTACCTATAGCTAGATTAGATTCAATTAAGATGTTAGTAGCATATGCATGTCACATGAGTTTTAAATTATTTTAAATGGATGTAAAAAATGCCTTTTTAAAAGGTTTTATTGAAGAAGAGGTGTATGTCAAGTAAACTCCATGATTTGAGGATGATACTCGTCCCAATCATGTGTATAGATTAAACAAAGTATTATATGAATTTAAACAAGCAGCTAGGACTTGGTATGAACAGCTTAAGAAATTTCTAATTGAAAAAGGATTCAATATTGAATTGGTAGACACTACATTAATTGTCAAGAAAAATGATGAGGATATTCTACTAATTCAAATTTTTGTAGATGATATCATTTTTGGATCTTCAAATGAGACATTATGTGAAGAATTTTCTGAAATAATGAAAAATGAATTTGAAATGAGCATGATAAGAGAATTATCCTTCTTTGTAGGATTGCAAATCAAACAAATGAAGCATGTATTTTTTATTAATCAAGAAAAATACACTAAGGAATTGTTGAAAAAGTTTAGAATAGAAAATACTAAGGTTATAAAAACTCCCATGACCACATCACTCAAACCAGATAGAGATAAAAATGGAATGGATGTTAATCAGAAAAAATTTAGAGAGACGATTGGATCTCTGTTATATTGAACTGCTAGTAGACCAAACATCATGTTTAGTGTATACTTGTGCGCAAGATTTCAAATATCACCTAAGGAATCACATTTAACAGTGGTTATGGGAATTTTTAGGTATTTACAAAGATCTAGAAACTATGGGTTATTCTTTCTTAGAGATTGATCACTTGATCTTATGACTTATAAGCAAACAGTGATGTTGATTTTGTGGGTTGTAAAACAGTTAGGGAAAGTACTAGTGGCACCTGTCAGTTTTTAAGACATTCTTTAGTATCTTAGTTTAGTAATAAGCAAAATAGTGCTACACTTTCAACTAATGAGATTGAATATATTGCTACCGGATGTTGTTGTGCCCAAGTGTAATAGATGAAACAAACATTAAAAGACTATAGATTAAATCTTTTAACGACTTCTATCTTTTGTGACAACACTAGTGCAATTAATCTATCTAAAAATCTGGTACACCATTCTAGGACTAAGCATATAGAAATTAGGCATCATTTTCTTATAGATCATGTAATGAAAAATGATATAAAATTAGAATTTATTTCTACTAAAGAACAATTAACAGATATATTTACCAAACTCTTAGATGAACACCAATTTTCTAAAATAAGAAGGGATTTAGGTATCTACGAAATTATAGACATTTTGTAAAAATATTTGATTCGATATACCGAAATAAATTAGTCTGTCGTTTTTCTTGTTTTTCTGAATCACTTCGAACTACTAAAGTATTCCGGTCGACTGAAAACTACTGTTTTGGTCTTCAAAATTTTGTAGTCAGCCTAAATTATGATAAGACCAACTTTTAAAATTCATTGACTTGATCTTCCATTTTGGACCGATCGACTAAAAATTTCTCTTTCGGTTTGTCGAATTTTATTGGTCAACCGAAATGAATACCAAGTTCAAATTTTAAAATTCCTCGATTTGGTTTACTGAAAATTCTCAAACAACCGAAAATCACTAATTCGGGGTACCGAATCTTTCTGGGTAATCGAATATGTGTACTTTAATAAGCTAAAACGGCATACCATTGGAATTCGGTATAATTTGGTATACTGTTTTTGTTTATTTTGGTCAAATAAACACATTATAAACCTAAGTTTTGAAATTCCTTTTTTTATTTCTCCCATGAGCCATCGTCCCCTACCTTCTTCCCCTTTCTTCCTCCTCTCCGAAAAACCCTTCCTTGTGCTCCCTCCTTCCCAACTTCCTTTCGTCTCCCTTCCTCCTCCACATTCTTCTATAATAGTGCCCAAGAAGACCATGGCTACTCATCCCAAACACAAGGAAGCTCCAGCTGCCTCCTCCTCCTGCTCAGATGACTTTCACAACCAGTATTTCTACTTTGTCAATGATGAGGCACTACAAGCTCACATGGAACATTTCACAAATAGAGAGGTACTCACTTGCTGTCGGGTTCTATTCCATGAACTAGGATTTATTGAATCTGTATATGCCTTCCAACTGCTTGTTTCGTTTCTAGCCTCCATAGGAGATGAAAAAATATTACTCACACCTAGTCTCCCAATTTTATGTCAGTCTCTCTATTTCACATGATTTACTTGAATCCTATCTTTTAAGGTAGAGATTCAATTTAATGAAATCATTATAGGACAAGTGCTAAAAATCCCATCTTCTGGCATTGCCATTACTCTATCTTTTAATGAATTAGGTTAGTCATTTTTAGAAATTAATAAGGCCATATCCACTAATAAGAGGAGCACTTTCAAACTCAATAAACTTAACCAACTATCAAAGCAATATAGAATAATTGCATATATTATTGCTGCCAATATAATCCAGAAAAAAGAGCGCAATGATGAACTTAGTGAACTTACCTGTAAGACTATTTATGCCATCACAAAGAAAATAAAAGTTAATTGGGCAAGGGTCATTGTCCATTGTATGTCCCATATCAAAATCAAATTGTTCTTTGGACCATCACTCATATATCTCTTTGAACATTATAATGTCCCATTAGGCAATAAACTCAACTTGGCAATCAAAACCAAACCCTTAGGATCCTCTGCCGTAGAAAAGATGGAACAAACTTTGAAGAGATCTAAGGCTCTAAAAGGAATCCATCCATCTTCCTCAATTGCTCCTATCCCGACATAAGAAGACGCGAGTTCTAAAAGCTTTGAGGACGATGCAGATATCAATGCTCAAATTCTATCCCTCCAAGAAATATCATTGATATTAAGCATTGATAAGAGGAAAATTATCGCTTGGAATGTGAATGGCAACAAAAACATTCTGAAGACATCAATTTGCAAACCAGTCGACTTGGTACATACTCACTGGAGAACAAGGAAATTTTAAAAAGCATTCACAATCTCTCTGCTCAGTTCAATGAATACAGAATGGAATCCACTTATCAAATGGACGCCTATTAGGAAAAGCTGGAAGACTATCATTCTGATATGTTAAAATATTTTCAAGGTCGTTTGCCTCCTTCTACTGATTGAATGAACCTTGATTTTGTTTAATGGCCAACTTTTGCTATAGATATTATGAATATTATGAACCTTGTTTTATTATGAGCCTTGAATGACTAAATTATGAATTTAATGCCTTTGATATGGAAATTATGGACTATGAGCAATGTGTATTAATGTAACATGTGTAAGGATGGGAATGATACTTGATATTTTGGCAGTATTCTGTGTCCATGAATGGGTATTGAAACATATCTTTATTTGCTTATGACAAAAAAGGATAGAAAGATAACAAAGCCTACAAGTTGAAAGAGAGATAAAAGAGAAGTACATAGATAGGGGGAGCATAGAAAATTTATTATATCTTTTTTGTTAATAGGGGGAGCATATATGATATAATTTATTTCTAATTTTGTCATTAGCAAAAAGAGGGAGATTGTTAGAAATTAACATATGTATATTTTATTTTGATGATAACAAATGACATATACTCTATTTTGCCTCTTCGATTCAATATTTGAGATAATTTGTAAAGATTGAGGAGATAAAAGATTCATCACAAAACACAAGAGGAAATCAGGGAGAAAGATCTTTCTGAAGGTCAAAAATGTTTTAAGAGTTTACAAATGTGTAATATGTTGATTTTCTATGTATATTCAAGAGTTTGTAATTCAAGTCATTTTTAGCACATCGAAATTTGTTGATATACCGAAAATTTCCAAAATGTATTAAAATATAAGTGACTTGTATTTCGACATACCAAAGAAATTTGGAATGCCGAATCAGAGAGTTTTGTCTGGTATATCGAAAATTTGGTAATCCAATTTGGTCATGAAGAAGAAAGAACCAAGCAAAAATGGCACGCTAAAATCATCTAATCTGCTAAATCAGGTAGCAGTTGCTAGTTGCTAGGAGAACTATTAGAGATAAAGATAGGAGCTCCAACTACTATAAATAGAAGATCTCTATCCATGGACAATTACATCAATGAAGATACATGCTATATTTGCTTGAGTAACATTTCTTGTAAGCCAAAAATCCCATTTCTCATCCTGTGTCTCTTGTATTCTGAAATAGAGTGAAAGAAGAGATTGTGCTTGAACTTTTATAATAAGGAGATTCTCTAAAGAGCTTTATCGTTCAACAAAGTTCTCATAAGTTCTAGCTTCTTGAGTATTGAGGAGTGATAAAGGACTCTACAAGGGTTGTAAACTTAAGATTTAAGGAAAAAGGGAACTCTTAAGGAAATCTCAAGGAATGGAGTAAGCAAGGGTTTGGCTGAACCACTATAAAATTGTTCGTGCTTATTTCAATTTCTCTCATCTTATTCTTGTAAACCAAAAATCCCATTTCTCATCCTATGTCTCTTGTATTCTGAAAAAGAGTGAAAGACGAGCTTGTACTTGAATTTCTACAATGAGGAGATTTTCTAAAGAGTTTCATCATTTAACAAAGTTCTCACGAGTTCTAGCTTCTCGGGTGTTGAAGAGTGGTAAAGGACTCTACAAGGGTTATAAACTTAAGATTTAAGGGAAAAGGGAATTCTTGAGGAAATCTCAAGGAGTAGAGTAGGCTAGGATTTGACCAAACCACTATAAAATTGCTTCTTAGGTGTCTATTCCAACAAGTAAATTTGTAAACTTAAGATTTAAGGGAACTTTTGAGGAAATCTTGAGGAGTAGAGTAGACCAGAGTTTGATCGAACAAATATAAAATTGTTTGTGTCTATTTCAATTTCTCTCATCTTATTCTTAAATGTTTGATTGTTTACTTGGCTATTTTCACTTGTGATAACTTTATAAAAATTGAAATAGAGTATTGAGTAAAAAGTAATTTAGTTAATTTTAATTTGATTTTTTATTCATCTCCTATAGAGAAACCTCTCGATCCTACAATATTCATTATTTCCATCATTTTTTCTTGAATATTTGACAATTAATCATTTCTATATTACTCTATTTTTATGTGAGATTGACTTGTACTTACATATGTATTGCATAGTACGCTGTACACTTGTGGTATTTATTACTGGATATTAAAATTTACATCACAGACAATGGAAAACTTAACAACAAAATAGGACAATTGTGCATGTAGAATGGAAAGTGTTGGAAATCTTAACAAAAATTAAAACGAAAAGACAAGGAAAACTTTATAAATAAAGAATGAAAATCTTACCTCCAATGATCTAACATCCTCTCAACGACAACACTTACTCAACGACAATGACACTGTCTTAACGATGACCACCCCTTCTATTCGACAATAAAGAGATGAAGTAGGAAGTAAGAGAAGTAAATATATACCAACATGATATTGGGCATCTCTAATGAAATGGGAAGCACTTCTTTCATCGTCGACGAGCATCTTGATTAGATCAATACTCCACTAATAAACTTATCCTTTTTTTCTCTTACAATTGATTGATCATCCTTCTCTCAAACAAGGGAAGAAAAAATGATAACAAGGTGGAAAGAACAAGAGTAGGGTTTCAAAAATTGAATGTCTTGATTGAAGGCACATTGTGTAAATATTTGTTGGTATTCCATGTAAATGTTAGAAAAGATATGGATAATTTGGACAATTTATACTATACATTGGATTGATTCTATTGTAATCTAACCCAACTTTGAGTCTCACACGTATATTTTAATAATCAAGTTAATTAATATTAATCTATATATTTTTTATTTATTTTAATACTTATTCTAATACTCATTCTATTTTTCATCTAAATTAAAATATCTTCTTATACTTGTTAAACTTTAAAAGAAAATCACTTCTACGTAGAATAATAATATTATCAGCAATATCACTTTTTACTTATATTTTTCTTATTTTCCGATCAAGAAGACTTAAGGTTTAAGGCCACTTACATCGAACCACAAAAGCCGGTTCGATTGGAGGATAAACCAAGTGGCTGTCCCACTTCACGGTCACTTGTACTGGAAGCTGCAAGTGGTCGGGGTCTCGGGCCCTCTGCAACTCTCTGCGTTACTCCAACCACCACCATGGCGGAAGACGACGACAACCCTCCTCTCGCCGTCCAAATCGAAGAAACCCTAGAGCTTCCGGTAGGTGTCACCGTCATAACCGGGTACCTCGGCGCCGGGAAGTCCACCGTGAGGATCTTCGATCTTTCCTCTCCCCTTTTCCGATCTCCCGTGAAATGAACGATGATGTGTCTATTGTGTGTTTCTGTTGGTCTCGTAGTTGGTCAACCATGTCTTGAACGCGCAGCACGGGAAGAAGATAGCCGTCATTCTGAACGAGTTCGGGGAGGAAATTGGGGTGGAGAGGGCCATGATCAACGAGGGGGAGAACGGCACGCTCATCGAGGAGTGGGTGGAGCTTGCAAACGGTTGCGTCTGTTGCACGGTCAAGCATAGCCTTGTCCAGGCGCTGGAGCAGCTTGTGCAGAGGAAAGAAAGGTGATGCCTTTCTTGCTTCCTTTTCAATTGTATGTAGTTAGTTGCCGGCTGTTTTGTTAGAATGAATAAGTACCGATCTTGTTTGTTTCTTTTTTTGCAACTTCCCATTATTTGTGATTTGACTTCATATATTGATTTGACTTCCTTTATTATATTGTTATGCTATAGTCCTCTTGTGATTTGTCTTCGTATATCTTCCTTAACTAGTCTGTCGGCTTCATGTTCTTATAAATTGAAATACATCACTTATGTACAATATTTGCTCTTGAAAATCCTTTTGATTTTTCAGATGTCTTTGCACGTTTATCTATAATTGAATGACTTTAGTTTATGCTACATTCATGCATGTTGCATCTTGAATTTCTCATCAATTCTTCAACAGTTCTAATAATATATATTATTCCATTATAAATGCCCTAAACTTCAGCATTATACCTAATATACATTCCATTATGCTGTTTTCATGATGGACTGCAATCCATTAAAATAGAAAGCAATGTTTTAAAAAGTGGAAAATGACCTCTACACAATTTGTGTTTATATATTTTTTAAAGAGGGCTTAAACTGGAATTTAATGATTGAAATTAAAAAAATAAAAATAGATGTATGACATGCATATAACCAATAGCATTCATCAAATTATCTCAATATATAAAAACATTCAAACTCAATTAATTTAATTCAGAAAACATAACTCGAATACATGTAATTATCATTCAACCACAAGTAATTTAATTCAAAAACATAAATTGAATAACTTAAAAAGTGACAAGCATAAGTAAACAATCAAGTACGTAGATAATCAAATTATATCAATGACAACAAGTATTATCATACTAATAAAAATGATCATTTTTAACTCAAAAAATGGTGTCATGTACCATTTTTCTTTTTCTTGGAACAATTAAGTAAATAGGAGATTGGTGGAAAAATCAGTGGAAATATGATAAAAACAGACAAATCCACTGATAAGATAGTTTTGAAACTTTAGATTAAGTTATTGCTTGCAATAATGCATCTAGAACCACGTAGATTCACTACCAAAACATTTACTATGTAGGTAATATGAATGTATAGAAGTTGTAAATGTTTTTGTTTTCTCTGGATTCCTTGTAGAGTGTGCTTGTCCAGTTGGAATTTTCATAGATAAATGAAATGCCTATCTTTCATTAAAAAAAAATGCATGTATAGAAGAGATGTTCAAATAATTGAAGGATGCTAAATGCGTAAGTTTTAAAACGAGAATGCCATATGAATCTTAAATGCATATGAAATACTTAAATGATAAATTCTTATGACACAAAAGGTGTTGGTCCCTTAGTTATGTTGTTGAAACATCTCTTAAATGTCATGGTCATTTTAATTGTTGTTGAATCAGAAATAAAAATTCTCATTGTAACTTGTTTGATAAACTTTAAATGGAGAAATTGAAGTTAAAATTTTAATTCTGTTTATTTGCTCTTGATAGAATGAGGATATTTTCCTAAATCCTAAGCATTGTTCCAAAAACAGAAAAAACAACCATTTAAATGCCGTTTAAATGTTTTTTACATGGCACTGTTTGTAGTTATACATTCTTTATATGGATTGACTTTAAATGGCCATTTGTCGAGTAAAAATGGTTGTTGACTAAAAACAACCGTTTTTATAGTATCATGTTGACTTGTTATCAATAACATAATTTGATAATGTAGGTGTTTGGTTGTTTACTTATGCTTGTTACTCATTTAATTATTTAATTATATTTTTAGACTAAATTACTCGTAATTTAATGATAATTCTACACATGGTTCAATGATAATTACACGTGTCTAAGTTATGTATTTTGAATTAAATTACTTGTATTTGTATGATAATTTTATATATTGAGATTTTTTGATGAATGTTGTTGGTTGCATGCATGTCATTCTATTATTTTTATTTTTAGTAGTTTCAATCATTTTTTCATTGAATGCCTGTTTAAACCCCTGTTTAAATTTTTTTTTTTTTAAAACTCAATCCGTATAGAGGCCGTTTTCCATTTTTTAAAATGTAGATCCTAAGTTAAGCACACTTGATGAAATGATGCGAAATACTATGAAAGTGATATTTGATATAATCTTGGGCTGGTAGATAAAACTTAAAAGGATTATGATGACAAAGATTGTGACATCAACTCAAACTTTGGTAGATTATAGTTTATAACTTTGGTTTTGTATTCAATTTTGATCCTACTTCAGAGATGGTAGTATATCAAAGATGGGTGGGAATAAGAAAGTCCAAGGTTGTACTCATGACTTTTTGTCTCAACAATTTAGGATAAATTATAGTTTAAAACTATAACCATGTAGGAGCATTTGTTTTAATGTAAAGACTTATATGATACAATCATTTACGTAATAGATGATGTTAACATTCTGAAAATGTTAAAAAATGTTGAAAAGCTTAAATGCATAATAAATATGTAAATGGAAACCTTATGAGGCATAAACATGATACTAAATCTAGGTGGTTGAAAAGATACTAAGCATTTTGTTATTTTGAAGAAATATACTTCTATCGTCATGTTTGCTTTGGTAGTGCTTTTGGATCTAATACTAAATAAAAACTCTTATCGCAGCATGTTTAAACCAACTAAAATTAAAAGATTGAAAAGAAATTTCAAGCTATGCTTATTTTCCTAAAGTGTCATAAACCATATGTGTTCTCCTAAAGTAACTTGTATGATTGAAATGAAGTGAGATATTAAATGAGTTATAATATTTAATATGAGGTTAAAGCATTAAAAACTTACAAGCTTAAAAAATTAATAAATAATTCAAACCTCTTTGGGAACATGGTCCATCCTGTATTGGTTTCCTCTGATTTTTCCCAATATCAAAATTTTTTTTGGACAATAAACTTTTGTTTTATTGATACATGTAAGAGTATAAAATAACGATACATCTCATATTAAGGCTATGGACCCATCAATCACCAGCCTATTTGTTAGTCTGAAAAAAATCTTCTCCAAAATCCATGTCTTTGGAAAAAAGAAGAGGAGAAAAAGACTAACTTGTATCCCTTCTAATTTGCAAATTAGGAATCTTCTATCTATCAAGATTACAAATACCCTTTAATTCCTTAAGAAGTTCATTGAAATTGTGATACACTTGATTACAATGCCGTTGACCACCTTCCTTAGCCAAAAAATCCGCTGCACCATTTCCTTTACAATAGTAATGAGAGATTTTAACTGAAAACCTCTGTAAGGAATCAGTCTGTAAGATATGTTGCCATCAAACACTGCTTTACCAGCTTACATTAATCTTTCGCTGCAACATAAGCACCACTTGCAAGGAATCAGTCTGTCACCATAATACCATGCTCCTCAAAGAACCAGAATGTCCCAAACTGCCCTCATCTCAACTTCATTATTAGTGATATCATTGTAGTATTGGAAGAATACCAATTGAACCCTGCCACATACGTCTCTAACCGGGCCTCCATCCCCCACACCAGAATATGGTGAAGATCCATCTACATTAGCGTTGAAACCATAAGATGGTGGCAGCCACTGAACAATCATACAGTGATCATGAAAGGAAAAAGGAATCCTGAAGCTAGCATGTTGGATTGAAATCACTTGTCCTCACACTGAACTGAAGCTCTTGTGGCATAGCATGAAGTTGCACTCTGCTACAATCCCCATGGAAACTTGCTACTAGCTTTGATATTGACCAGAGAATCTCTTATTGCAATGTTCCCTCCAAATGTGTCAGCAAATAGGAAGAAGCCCATAAGAGCATGTCTATAAGAAGGCTCTTTCACACAATCATGCCATGTAGAAATAGTAGATGCCTCATCCCTGTAAACCTGCATATGGAGAGCATTGGCAAAAAACAACTAGACGTTGGTACCCAACTCCCCTTGTAGAAGCATATGATCCAGAGTTTCCACTTGTAAATGTACACAACAGTTGCACTTAGAAACTAACTGAACAGACTGTGATTGAACATTGACATTCACAGCAATAGCATTCCAAGAAATTTGCCATAAGAAGAGTGACATCTTTGCAGGCAACAAAATCAACCATACCCACTTTTTCTTGCTATTCATACGAGTGTTAGTGCTGATAACCTTCCACGCACTTTTGACTAAGAAAACACTGTCAGACACTGGCATCCAAATAAGCCTGTCATTATTACCCTGCCAGTCAACATGAAGTTCCCTGAAATCGCACCACATATTAGCAACATCCTCCTCATTGCCCCTCATTTGATCTATAAAAAGATCCTTATTGTTGAACACGTCTACCACCTTGGCACCCAGATCAATAAAAGGATGATGCAGCAAATGATTGAAAAGGGTACCATTTGCATACTATTTTTCCATCCAAAAAGAACTGTTCCTTTTATTTATAATCCAACAAGATTGAGAAATAACCCAAGACATCGTAGGCATAAGAGACTTCCAACATACCGAAGCATAAGAGGGAGTTGAAGCATACCACCCTTGAAGATCCACCTTATACTTAGTAGCACAGAAAATGCTCCAAAGAGATTCCTTTAACAGCATCTTCCAACAGCTTTTGATCTTGAAGAGATGGTGCATATCTGCAAGCCTGTAAAATACCTAGACCCATATCATTCAATGATTTCGTGCAATAATCCCATCTAACCCAGTGATGTGACTTCCTTCCATCTTTGAAGCTCCACAGAAAATAATGTGAGAGTTGGCCAATGTCATTTATAACATGCATTGGTACCTTCAACATTGTTAGAATATGTAGAGGAACATAGGAAAGCACATTTTTCATAAGAACAAGTCTGCCTGTCATACTAAGAAATTTAGAATTCCAACCATCCATATTCTTATGAATCTTCTCCACAAGAGGAAGAACATAGGCCCCCTTAAAACGATCTGTGGTAATAGGAGCTCCCAAGTGGACTAAAGGCCAAGACCCCTTTGAGAACCCAGTATGAAGCTTAATCGAGTCATTTTTGTTAGTAGTTTGACGTCAATAATAGTTACATCTGTTTCTACCCATACATTGACCATGAGAATGTTTATACTTTGCAATAAAATTCATGAAATTGGACACTAAGGTACCTATAAAATAGCAATGCATCATCCGTAAAAAATAAATGAGTAGGGTTGAGACCTTTCCAGATGTAGCATATCTTTTACACAACCCTCAAGTGAACAACGAACTAATACCCTATTGAAAACCTCTTAAGCTAAAATGAATAATGTTCGAGATAGAGGATCACCTTATTTAAGGTTCCTTGATGATTTAAAGAAATCTGCTTGCTTCCTATTAATAATAGTAATAGAAAATCAATTATTATTGAGTCCTCCTAATCAGATCCACAAACCTTTCTGAAAAGTCAAGACACCGAAGCAAGAGAAAAGATCATTCTATTCTATCATATGCTTTTAACATGTCAAGCTTGAAAACAACATTACCTTTTTCTGTATTTTTTTATCAATATCCACAATCAATTCCTAAGCCAATTGTATTTGATCAAAGATATCCCTGTCCTGAACAAAACCTGGTTGCTTCCCACTAATTAATTTAGGGAGCCAACAAATAAGCCTATTATTAAGAAATTTAGAGAAAATCTTAAAAGCTACATTCCCCACACTAATAGGCTGAAACTGAGCAAAACTGAGCTACATTCTCCTGTGCATGGGACCTCCAACAAAAAAGTACTTAACTAAAGCAAACAATTCCTCTTTAATAACATCCCAAACTGCCAAATAGAAAGACATTGGAAAACCATGAGGACCAATAGCTATCCTCACAGACATAGAGTGAAGTGTGGCATAATTTTCTTCCTTATGGGGTGCTTGAATAATAGACAAACAATCCTCAGAAAGCAACCTTGGAATACAGTCCAGCAGAGAATCATCTACCATGCATCCTTCTGACTTGAATAAATTCATGAACAAATTGAAGCCAATATCCTGAATATGTTGAATATCATGTATCCATTCACCCCTGTCGTCCTTATTAGCTTGGATGGAGCTCTGATGACGATGTCGTTTCATCATATTATGAAAGAAAGCTATTACTTGTCCCCTTCCTATAACCACTGACAATGTTCTTTCTCGTACCATAATTTTCTCTCTCACTGAAGTGCTAGATCCAGGTCCTACTGAGCTTGAAGCACCTGTTGCAACTAGTCTACATTAAAGCTTTCATCAAGAATACTCTGATGAACATTAGATAATTTCTCTTCTGCCTTATTAACATTATCAAAAATATTCCCAAAATGAACCTTGTTCCTTACCCTCAGAACCTGCTTTAGAAGAGTAAGCTTTAGAAACCCTCGGAAAGACATATCACCTTCGTCACACACTGGTTGATCCAATGACTGTTTAATAATCTGAATATAAGCTACATATTCTAGCCAAATATCAAAAAACTTAAAAAGGACAAGGTGCAAAGTCCTGAGTCTGAGAAGACATACCAGCAATGGAGCTTGATCTGAGTGAGCATGTGGAAGATGAGTAACCTTCACCAGAAAATTCTGATAACAAGCATTCACTAGACATCTGTCCAGCCTGGCCATGATCCTGTTCTCACCAAGTTGATTGTTACACCACATAAAAGGAGAACCTACATAACTAGCATCAATAAGCATGCAAGATGTCAAGCATTCCATGAAATCATTCATATAAAGCGATCTAGGGAATCTGCCACCCTTCTTTTCAGAAACAGACAGCTGAATCGAAGTCCCTGACTACACCCATGGCCACTATAAATTCATCTGAGATAAAGAAACTATATGCTCCCAAAGCTGCCTACGTTGAACCCAATTACAACTAGCATAAATCAAGGTAAGATAAATAGTACCACCAATATCAATGTCAAAAATTGAAACTATGAGGGCTTGACAGAAAACATCAACTACCTCCAACTGCACTGACCTACTAAACACCTAAATTTTTGCCATACCATCAACAAAAATTTTCAAAGCCTAAGATATCTTTGAGTTCCTCTCCTCTGTCAACCTCAAGCTTGGGTTCAAGAACAACCAACATTTGAGGTTTGTGCAGATATTTCAATCTCTTTGTTGAGATTAGGGAAAGAATGAAGAATATTATTGATAATCACTATACTTACTTGTATATATGGGTTTTATCCCTTAGACAAACATCCATATATTATATATCTACATAAGAGATAACTATACATCTAATAACATATGGCTAACACTCTCCCTCAAGCTAAAGCATAGATATTCATCATGCCTAGTTTATTACATAAAACGTCAAAAATCCTAACACTTCATTAATCCTTTGGTGAATATATCTGCTGACTGCTTTATCGACTGAGTATAAAGTGTGGAAATAACTTCTTTGATTACTATTTCACGCATATAATGATAGTTCATTTTAATATGTTTAGTGTGTTTATGTAAAATAATATTATTTACAATAAATAAAGATTGCAGCCTGATGCAATGCATATCTATAAGTGTCTTCACTGGAAAGTCTAAGTTCTAACAAGAAGGATTTTAGCCAGACCATTTTATAGGTTGTTTGAGCCATTGAGTGGTATTCTACTTCAGCACTGGATTTTGATAGAATATTCTGCTTTTTACTCATC
>JAMKQA010174301.1:0-13877 GCA_024699735.1 Posidonia australis
TTTTTGTTGGATTTTAAGTGGATTAAGTGTTTTATTTGTTTTTTAGTGGATTTTAATAGGGTAGTGTTTTACTAGGTCAGGTGGGCTAGTGTGGATCTGATTGGGACCTATTTGGACTAGGATTTTGGTGGTCGCGACTAGAGCATCAACCGGAGGAGCCTGCTGCCAAATGAGCTCAAAATTGGGGTGTCTACAAAAAGTTTAATTATTTGTCAGCTCTCTCCTTTCTTTTGTCAACCCCCTAAGTTTGATATCTTGTTAGCTCTTCCCTTTTTTTGTCTACCTAACAAGTCCAATAACATGTCATCTCTCTCCTTTCTTTTGTTGGTCCGACAAGTCCGATTTTTTGTTAGCACTATCCTTTCTTTTGTCGGCCCAACAAGTCTGATAACTTATCAGCTCTCCCATTTCTTTCTCTAGCCTGACAAGTCTAATAACTTGTCATTTCTTCCCTTTATTTTGTCAGCCTGACAAGTTCAATAGTTTGTCAAACCTCCCCTTACTTTTGTCAACTTGACAAATCCAATAACTTGTTAGCTTTCCCCTTTCCTTTTCTAGCTCAACAAGTTCGATAACTTGATAGCCCTCTCCTTTCTTTTTTGGGCCCGATAAACCCAATAACTTGTCAGCTCTCCCCTTTTCTTTTACTAGCTCGATAAGTCCGATAACTTGTCAGCTCTTCCCTTTCTTTTGTCGGCCCGAGAAGTCTAATAACTTGTCTTTTCTCCCCTTTCTTGTGCTAGCCCGACAAGTCCGATAACTTGTCAGCTCTTCCTGTTCTTTTGCCGGTCCGACAAGTCCAATAACTTGTCAGCCTTCCTTTTTTTCTGTCAACCTGTAAGTCCGATAACTTAGTCAGTAAGTCTGAAACTTGTCATATTCTTGATCAGTAAGTCCGAAACTTACCATTTGTCGACCCGCAAGTTTGATATCTTACTATCCTCGGTCGGTAAGTTTGAAACTTGCCATATCCTCAGTCGATAAGTTTGAAACTTATCATTTGTCGATCCACAAGTCTAATATCTTGCTATCCTCGATTGGTAAGTCTAAAACATGCCATGTCTTTGGTCGGTAAGTTTGAAACTTATCATTTGTCGACTTGCAAGTCTAATATCTTTCTTTCCTTCGTTGGTAAGTCCGAAACTTACTATATCTTAGGTTGGTAAGCTAGAAATTTACCATTTGTTGGCCCAACAAGTCAAATATCAAGTCAGTTCCCCCCTTTTCTTTGTTGACCTTACAAGTTCAATATCTTGTCATTTCTCCCTTTCTTTGTCCCCTCACAAGTCCTATATCTTGCTATCCTTGGTTGACAAGTCTGAAACTTACCACATCCTTCTTCCCTTTCAATTAGTAGATCCAAAACCCGTTGGAAATATATTATTTGTTTTGATGATAACACTTGGACTAATGAATTTTTGTGTACATTTTCATGAAAGGAAAAAAATTGAAGAATTGTAATACTTGAGTCTTGTAAATTCCATGTAATATGTTGTAAAATGTATATGTAAAGTTACACTTAGAGTATTTGTTGAAAAATTAAAGAAGAGCCAAATTCGACATATTGAACCAAATCGGTATACCGAATCAATGAGAAACAACACAAGCATCGGCGTTTCAAACCAAAGGTGGAAAAATTAAGAAAGCATCAAAAACGACATATCGGAGAAAAATAGGCATACCGAACCAGAAAGAAATAACACAAGCAACGGAACTCAAAAAAAGAAATGTGGAGATAAGCTGAAGACAAGATGGCATACTAGGCTAAAACGATACACCGAATCAGGAGAATTCGGCATACCGAAATGTTTCCAGCATATCGAATTGCTCGTAAGTTGCAATTTAACAATGCAAATGGCATTTCAAAAGTCAAAATGGTATACTGATGAACTAGTTGTTTATGACCGTTTTTATGACCGTTAGACACATCTTTTAGTAGAAAAGGATCTCTTAATAGTCCAAATCTATGTAGATGATATAATTTTTGGATCTACAAATGAAAAATTATGCTATGAATTTTCAACAATCATGCAAAAAAAAATTGAGATGAGTATGATGGGTGAATTAACATTCTTTCTAGGACTTCAAATAAATCAAACTAAAGAAGGAATATTCATAAATCAAGAAAAATATACCAATGAATTATTAAAGAAATTTGGGATGGAGAATAGCAAAATAGCTAAAATCCCTATGAGTACATCCACAAGATTGGAAAAACATGAATTTGGACATAAAGTGGACCAAATATTGTATAGGAGAATGATAGAATCCTTGTACTTTACAGCTAGTAGGCCAGACATTATGTTTAGTGTATGTCATTGTGCCAGATTCCAAGCCTCTCCAATGGAATCACACCTAACTGTGGTTAAGAGAATACTAAGATATCTACAAGGATCTATAGGATATGGGTTATTCTACCCTAGCAAGACTAACTTAGATCTAGTAGGATATAGTGATGCGGATTATGTTGGGTGTAGGATTGATAGGAAGAGCACCAATGGAACATGTCAATTTTTGGGACATTCCTTGGTCTCTTGGTTTAGTAAGAAACAAAATAGCATAGCACTTTCAACAACCGAGGCTGAGTACATTACAGCTGGATGTTGTTGTGCACAAATTCTTTTGATGAAACAATCATTAAAAGATTTTGGTTTAAAGTTATCAATTACTTCAATATATTGTAATAATACAAGTGTCATTAATTTATCCAAAAATCCAGTTCATCACTCAAGAACTAAGCATATTGAAATTAGACATCATTTCCTAAGAGATAATGTACTCAAAAATAACATAAAATTAGAATTTATTTCTACAACAAAACAATTAGTAGATATTTTTACAAAACCTCTAGATGAATTGTAATTCATTAACATTAGAAGGGAATTAGGAATATGCAAAATTTCAGATATAATATAAATTTTTTACTCTCTGTAGCATTTCAGAATACCAATTGTATCTACCAAAAATTACTGAATTGGCATACTGAAAATGAATGGTACACCGATTTTATGATAGTTTTCTCTACACTGAACTCTTCGGAATATCAAAAAGCTCCGGTATATCAAATCCCCTGAGTCACAATTTTTGGCATACCGATTCATGTACCGAAGGTTGTTCCAAAAGTTCCTGTAACGGATTTCGGCATACCGAATTATTTTTCGGTATACCATTAATCTCGAAACCTGTTTTAAACCTAAAACCTAGGGTCATTTTTCAGTTCATTCGAGATACGGCCGATCGATCCTCCCCACAAAACCCTTCCTCCTCATCTCCAGCCCTCGAATCTCTCCATCTCCGATCTTCCATTGCCTACCCGATCCTTCCTCTCTCCTTCCTTACCAGTTCCTTCCCTTCTTCGTTAATAATGGCCCCCAAGAAAATGCTTGCTTCTCGTGGAAAGAGGAAACAAGCTGTGGAAATGTCGGGAGCCTCCGACAGCCACTCTCAGAAGTATCGATTTGCCAATAGTGAGGTTGAACAAGTGCATCGAGATCGATTTGCCAACAGAGAGGTACTCACTGGAAGATGAATAATTTTTAATGAACTCAATTTCATTAAGCCATTGTTTGAGTTCCAGGGATTGATTCCTCTTTTACGTTCTGCTGGTGATGTACTCTACTATCCTATTCTTGTGTCCCAATTTTATGTCAACATGACCTATTCCCATTCTCTAGTCCATTCTTACATTTATGGAAATACTATAGACTTTGATGATGTGTTATTAGGGAAATTATTTAAAATTCCACCTTAAGGGACCGATATCACTTTATCTATTTATGAATTAGATTGGTCCTACGCTGAAATCAACAAAGCCATATCCTTGAACCCTAGGAGTACTTTTAAGCCCAGTAAGATTAAACAACTTACCGAACAATCACGTTTCGTTGCTTACACATCTAGTCCAAAAGAAGGATCACCAAGATGAGTTGAGTGAGCTCACTTACAAGGTGGTATTTGCCATAACCAAACAAATTCCTGTCAATTGGGGTCAAGTAATCTTCCATTGTATGACCCATGTAAAAACAAAGTTATTTTTTGGTCCTCATTTAACCTACCTGTTTGACAATTATGAGATTCCCCTAGATGATGAACCAAGCCTACCTATTAGATCCAAGCCTCTTGGAACCCAAGCAATGGTAAAAATGGAACAATCTATTGAGCTTCATAGTAAAATTAAAAATCTTCCTGAGGGTTCCTCTTTTGTGCCATCAAGAACCCAAGCAAGAGACGAAGATGCAAGCTCTAAAGAAGAAGAGGAATAAGAGTCGAGTATGTCCAAGAAATTGGATCTGATTCAAAAACAAATGTCAGAGATGTATCGCCATCAAAAGCAAATGATGGATATTTAGTTACAACAACCGAGGTTGATCTCTGACTTGATGCTTCAACAACAACAAAAGCATCAAGAATATATGGAAAGTATAAGGAAACTCAGTGATCGCGTAGAGGCGTACCAAGACACTCTTCAAGATTACCACCAGGATATTCTTGAACATATTAATCTGCCTTCTCCTTAGAATTGTTGTAACATCACTTGCTTGGAATTTTAAATTTTTTTTGTGGTGATTGGACATCTTATGCAACGTATTTGAAGACTTTATCAATGGTTGACATTTTATTATGTCCTTGTCTTGGTTATTTACTATATATATTGTCATGGTTATTGGTCTATAACACAAAGGAGGAGATGTCTTCAAAACATTTGGGTAACTTTTTTATTGTGCCGAAAAGGGGGAGAAAATATAGCATATATTAAAATATCAAAAATTCATAGCATATATGAAATTCATAATCAAAAATTCATAAAGTGAGCTTATTTTAAGGGGAGTTAATTATTATTCATTTTTAATATCCATGGATTGGTGACAGGGGGAGTTTAGTGAAAATTCTTATCCTTTATGCTTAAAACTCATACTTGATATTTTGATTTTGTTATCATCAAATAGGGGGAGATTGTTGGAAATATATTATATGTTTTGATGATAACACTTGGACTAATGAATTTTTGTGTACATTTTCATGAAAGAAAAAAGATTGAAGATTTGTAATAGTTGAGTCATGAAAATTCCATGTAATATGTTGTAAAATGTATATGTAAAGTTATAATTAGAATATTTGTTAAAAAATTAAAGAAGAGCCAAATTCGACATACCAAACCAAATCGGTATACCGAATCAGGAAGAAACAGAACAAGCATCGGCGTTCCTAACCAAAGGTGGAAAAATTAAGGATCAAAAATAGTATACCGGAGAAAAATCGGCATACCAAACCAAGAAGAAATGGCACAAACAATGGAACTCCGAAAAAGAAATGCGAAGATAAGTTGAAGACAAAACGACATACCAGACTAAAATGGTGTACCAAATTAGGAGAATTTGACATACTGAATTGCTCATAAGTTGAAATTTAAAGATGCAAATGGCATATCCATGGACTAGTCGTTTATGACCGCTTTTATGGCCTTTAGACACATCTTTTAATGGTCCTTTAGCTATAAATAGGACCCCCACAAGCCTTGATAGGGCATACATATCAATATACTTGTAATCCTTGAGAATTGTGCTCCATCCTTGTCCTAAATTTTTCTCCACAAGCCCTATGTTGTAATCTCAATCATAAGCACTCTGTGAAAGGGGAATTCGTTTGTTGTAAAGTTACGGAGAAGGTGCTCTAGCTTCTCGAGGTACGAGAAGTGGATGGAGCAAAATTTGAGTTGGTGGTACTACCAACACGAGTAAGTGTTTATTTTTAAAGTATACGGGAAAATCTCAAGAGGGTCTTGAGGAATAGATTAGATCGGGGTTTTGGCCGAACCACTATAAATTGCATGAGTATTCAATTTCTCTTATCTTCTTTCTGTGCATGAAAATAGTTTAACTCTAAAATGTATATAATATTGTAGTTGTTGCTTACATTAATTTTTTAAAACACCTCATATTGTTTAACTTAAATTAAATTTGAAAAAGTAATAATTAAGATTAAGATTCTCTATTCACCCCCCTCTAGAGAAGTCACTCGATCCAACAAAACTTACCACATTCTTTAATCCTCTTGGCTGGTAAATTCGAAACTTACCACATTCTTTGGTCAGCAAGTCAGTAATCCTGTCATGTTACTTATCTCCTTTGGGCCGATATCCCAAACTATCCGAGTGACAACGTCAAATGTCTAGACGACATCTGATAAGTGTCTTTGTTTGGTTGGCAAGTCCAATATCTTACCACACCCCTGTTCTTTGGGTTGATATCCCAAACTAACTGGTCGATGAGTCTGTCAACTTATCATGCCTCCACTATTGTGCTTGTTGAATGACCTATCATATCCCTTGTCCTGGAATGGCTGGCTATCATGGCACCTAGCATCGCATTGTCTACATCTAGCATCTTCATTTTTTGTCAACATCATTGCATCTCTCAACATCGCATATTCCATAACATTAGCTTTCACTTCATCAACAATCAATGATGAGCGCCCAACATTTGGACTAGCATTGCGCAAGAACAACATATCCCTAGCAAAAATTAGTGCAAATCCTAACACCAACATCAGATTCTGCATCCGCACCTGCATCTCAGCGATGAGTCACGACTTTTGGTGCATTCATCGAATAAGCGACTCAACACCAACAATAAGCTTTTTCGTGTACTCAAATGGGGTGTCTTTCTCAACCCTAAGCATCAATCTCACTTTCCTTGACCTCACTCTAGGAGGAGCATCTATAGACACCCCAATGTTGCAGTTGGTTGGCAATTGGCTTCTCCGACAGGATCGCGCTCAGAATGATCGATCAACATCACCACACTTCCACCCTAATACCCCACTTAAGCCCACCAACATTACCCAAAACCCAATACTTAACCAAAACCCACATTCCAAGCCCATTTTTGGCCTAGATGAGTAATGGGATGGGCCAATGATCCATTGCAAAGAGTCTTACTTAAGAGGGCCACGTCTTGATAGCGCAAGTGAGCTATGCAGTGAGCTATGCAGTGAGTTGCATAGTTGCAATAGGTTAGTACTGGTGAGTGAAGGATTGAATTGTCCTTTCACTAAAGGAACACTAGATCCCCACCTCTCATTGGCTAATGCAGATCTACGTGTGTCCCACAACTCATCTAGACCATGACGCCCCCATGTTGGATCAAATCCTAGTCGTGCTCTCATGATGGAATCCAGGTTGATAGATGGGAGCAGGTATAGATCAACAGCCTGTGTTTGAACCTTCCTCTATAAAACCAACCTCCACCTCCAACGAGAGATACTCTTGGTCTCTGCTCACTCTCGACCACTCCCTGGTCATCCCTTTTGCTCCAGGCATCCTCAATTTCGTACCAGAGACCTCACCAACCTTCCTTCCTCCACCTTCAAACCACCGTTTGACCATTCAAATGCCCACTAAACCAGACCATCCCATTGCTTCCAGAAGCCTTGTCTTACTATTCCATTACTTCCAGACCATCAACCTAGAATCATTGAACACCCTCTTGCTCTCCCAAACCTCGACGATCATCGCTTCAGTTGCAGACTGTCAAACCAAAGCTAACTGATGGAATTGCAAACCAATCGAGTCGGGATGCCTAGTTTCAGAGCACAACAAGTACTTGCTTGACCCCACCTCTCTATTTAACATTCCAGAATCACCTAGTTGTGTTTTATCCTTGAATTTATGCTTGGGTTTACAGCATTTGCATTGCATGCCGTCGACGAACAACCATGGACTCGTGTGAGGCTGATGGCCCTTGAGCACGTGATCAGGCTCATTCCTGTGCATTCTCCCTTCTTTCTTCATCCTCCTCAAATCTTTGATGTCGTGTTTGGTCTCCTGGGCACCGTTAATGGTCGACCAACCGAACTCAAACATGGCCAGCTAAATCCAATGAGGACAATGGTGTGGGTCGTGCATCCCTATCTCGTTCTGAAGCTTCCAAGGTGTTTCTCCTACCTCTCCCTTGGTTCCCAAACTTTTCTAGCTACCCTTTGACCATTGCAAGCTCTGACATGGTCAAAGCAAGGGATGGTATCCAGCGATGGAATTTGACGATGGGTGGAAGGCCACGGTCGCTTCTAGAGCTAGTTGTTTGGATTTCTCTAGTATGCCTCTATTGTTTCTGGATTGCTGGTTTTGGTTTGCATTGGCTTCTATTGCTTGAGGAAGGCAACAAAATTCCATCGTTTGAAGCTAATCTCTGGACCGCAAGTTGATATTGTGAGTAGGTCGCGTGGTTCACCTAGACCAGTGCTCAGATGGATTGAGCCAGGCTATTTCATGTTGATTTATTGATGGTAATTTGATTCAAACTGGTTTATTTCTTTGATATTGGATTCTTCCTATTTGGTCCTGCATTTGAATTCTTGTATGGATCTCTATCATTTACTTTAGAATGATGAGAATTCTAACGTCAGTTGCCTTTATCTAGACTACGGCTGGCCTGCGCAGAATGGTTGCGTGGTTTGACCAAACCTCAGTGTACAACTAGATTGAGTCCATCTCTTTGGTTTCCTCACTTGATGTGTTTTCTACTTGCTTCTTCTGTATGAGAATGGTGTAGTGCTTTTTCTTGATTACAAAACTTACATGCTTACTTTCCCTACTTGTTTTACCCTTGCATCATCATGCTTTAATGGCAAACACTCAAGAGGCATTCAGTCGCCTACATAGCCTCACATGCGAGTGAGTAAGCCAAGAAGGACCACTTCGTCAGGTGTATAAGGGTGCCTAATACCTTCATCATTCGTAACAAGAGTCCTTACCCTTTCTTTGACATGCATTGATTCATGTGTAACATCCATTGGCACAAATTCTTTCTACTACATATTGTTTTGGTTTTATCGATTGATTTCGGGTTTTCCTCATCTTCCGATTTAAATAGATTAGGTGGCGACTCCTTTCTTCCTTATCCTTTCTATTATGTGATGTTTTCCTCACCTTTGAGTGAAGCATCGAATCCTTCAATTTTGCCTCTTTTGCTGATGCCTTATCAATCCTCATGTGCTCCCTTGCATGAGAGTCGGTTCTGGCATGGCCATAAGGTTCAAGTTGACTTCTTGTGCTGATAGAGAATTTTCAGTTTATAATGCCTATAACAACTCCAATCTTTTCCAAGATCATATCCAAGGTTCTGCTCATGACACTAAAGAGATGTGGGATTCATTGAAAATTCTCGCTATGGACCCTAATGGTCACGAGGACCAGTTGGTTTAGTGGCCTTCAAATGATGGAGTCTTTTTGATGAAGAGTACCTAGAAGGCTTTCAGGGTGAGTTGCTCTAGACCATGTATATCTAGATGGCTATGGTCTTCTTATTTACCTTTGAAGGTGTGACCATGCTCGCCCAGGAATTGGCATGGAGTCACACTGTAATGACCTAGGTTTTAAAAGTGGTGCTATGGCCAGATAATTAAGGTGAATTCTGACTTATTAGGCTTTAGGGGTCCCAATGCCTAACGTAGGACACGTTCTTAGTGGTGTTTGACTCTTGGATTGTGGGTTTCTAGCCTTTTGGTGTGGTGTGTTTTAGGCATTGAGCAGGCCCTCTTAGGAGTTTTGTGGTTTCTCTTGGGTC
Source organism: Posidonia australis (assembly GCA_024699735.1). Taxonomy (NCBI): domain Eukaryota; kingdom Viridiplantae; phylum Streptophyta; class Magnoliopsida; order Alismatales; family Posidoniaceae; genus Posidonia; species Posidonia australis. The sequence goes on from JAMKQA010174301.1 coordinate 9,564, forward strand.
GTGGAGGTTTGGTGGCGGGTCCCTGGTGGCACTACTCACGTGGACGTGGAAGGTCGCGTGGTTTGATTTCGTACTTACGGCTTCCTTTCTTTCCTTCCCTTCTTTCTCTTTCCTTTCCTTTCTTTCTTTCTTTTCTTTCTTTCCCTCCTGGGCCCCACCCCCACCCCTTCTTCTTCTTCTTCTCCTTCTTCTCCTTCTTCTTCTTCTTCTCCTCTCGCACGTGGGAGAAGGAGAGTAGAGAGAGAGGGGAGGCGGAAGGGAGAGTGGGATTGTGAGAGAGAGAGAGAGGGAGATGGTTGGAGGAGGAGGTTGCAGCCGCCGTGCCACCATCGATGCGTGGAGGAGAGGAGCAACTCGTGGCTGGAGGAGGAGCGTCGCCATCCGTCTTGGGTCGTCGCATCTTCGGTGGAGGTACGCATCCCGTAGATTTTATTTTGATTCCAAATTTGTACCATAGGTGCATGTTAGTGTGATGGTAATTGTAGTAAATTTTATAGAATTTATTGTGCATTTGTGGGCCATTTATGGCCGTATTTATGGTTGTGGGTGAATAATAACCCCCTTGTGTTTTCTGTTGTTTTCTCGAGATCCGCTTGATGGATCTCGGTGTTATTTGTATGGTTTGGAAGATCTCGTTGAGATCTTTATTTTGATATATTGTTTGCATGGTTTGGAAGATCTCGTTGAGATCTTTATTTTGATATATTGTTTGCATGGTTTGGATTGGTGGTTTGTAGGATTGGGCTTTGGGTCCCATTTTGGGTTGCCCTGCAGTCGCCTGGTTTGGCATGCCATTTTTATTGCAGATTGTCCCCTCAATTTCTGGTTCGGTCGATCGAACGTTTTCGGTTTGCCGAATCAGGGGTTTTCAGTCTGCCAAATCAGGGGTTTTCGATCGACCATTCCATTTCGGTCTACCGATTCAGGCCCTGATCCTGCATTAAGTTATCTTATGTTTCGATTTATATATATATATATATATATATATATATAATCTTGGGGGGGAAAAACATAGTGGCATAAATGATTACGATAATCATTAGAATGGTCTAGGGTTTGCCTAAAAATGAATTAGCAAGATTTCACCTAGGGTATGGGTAGAACAAAAGATGAAATGATTTAGAAATAATAGATTCTTTCCCCAGATGGTTTAGACTGGACATTAAGGATAACGATAGTGTCCCTAAGTCTAGGATTTGTGTAGTTTTGTGTGTGGTGCACTAAATGGAGTATTCAGTGGCACTATTCCGGGTGTCTGAGCCGATCTGGTTGTGCTCTCAAGGGACACAAGCCAGTAGGTGTCTTACACTTGGCGCCAGAGCGTGTGAGTTCTAGTTGTGTTTGCCTTGCTGTTGGTGTTTTCTTGGGTTGTGGTCGTTGGTTGAGCATAGTGCTCGCGAACCCAGACGCTCCCAAGGTGCTTTTACCTAGGCTTGACAAGAGAGCTGTCGAGGCTATGTTTTGATTGTGGTTTCTTGGCCTTTGGTTTCCGTGCCGCTGTTGGGCACAATGTTGTTTGAGTTTTAAAGGACATTTAATGGTTTTGAAAAGGGTTTTCCAAAAGGAGAGTTTTTGAAAGAGAAAAGTACAGATTTGAAAATGGTTTTGGAAAGAGTTTTCGGGTGTTTTCTATTTGTGTTGGGGGCCGAGAAACCTGAGGTGGAGATTCGTCGGGTCTTGGAGGTTGATACTCCTTGGCTGTCGTTTCAAGGCTAGGGTTGTGGTCCGTAGGTTGAGGTGTTTCATGGCATGACGGGGAGGCATGATACTCCTGCTGTCGCTGTGAGCAGTGAGGCTCAGGTATTGTCGGGTGTGGAGGTATGAGACTCCTTCCTGAGCACCATGTGGAGGGCGCTGTGAGGAGGCGTACCCTGTGGTGGCCAGTGTGGGTGGAATGCGCGCCCCATAGTTGGTAACGTCCTGAGAGATAGGGTGACTTTGTTGAGGGTTCTCTAGGGGGTGAATCACAGGATGATGTGGCTCCTGCACAGGGTGGCACGTCGTGGCAGTACAGACATCGTGGTCGCTCCTCGGTGGACTACTTGTGGCCAGTGTTGTCTGCTTGGCGCCAGGCAGTTTGACACACTATTTGTGCTGGTGTTTGTGTGGAGTCCTGGTTTGGAAAATCAGGCTCTAGGCCTAGAGGAGGCCGTGGTTTTGGTGTCTGTTGAGTCGCAGTGTTTGGGAGTAGTGGCTCCATTGTTGTTTGAGCAGTGGCTCCGTGGCTTGGTGTGTGCTTGGGGTCCAGAGAGAACCATGTTGTGTAGAGTAGAGTCTCTATGTTGTGCCTTTGGTGTTGTTTTGGGCTTGAGATGGCGAGAGTAGCTTTCTTGGGCATGCATAAAAGGTTTTAAAAAGTACACGCATGTGGTTTTGAAAGGAAAAGAAAAGAATGGTATTAAAGGCATGGTTTTGTGATTTTGTGGCCTGCTGGGCAGTGGTAGACTACTTGGTTTGGTGTTGCGGCGTCCGAGAGGGATGCCAGTGCTTGTGTGCTAGGCGTCGGTAGATTGCCCTTTTGGTTTGTTGGCATCTAGGTGTGATGTCTATGCTTTGTTGCCCTTGGCATAGGTTGCCGAGTTGTAGGTGGGGTGCGTGCTGGGTGACTGTTGAGTGGTCACTTACGTGTGCTTTATTTTGTGTGTTTTTGGCAGGTGCAGGATAGTAGTTGTTGGTTGCTAGTGCATATAGGAGGAGTCACGCCACCACACATCAAGGATCCAGGTGAGTGATAGTTTAGTTTATTTTTGTAGTTTATTAGTTTTATTTTTTGTTGAGAGTAATTAGGCTTAGTTACATCATTAGTGTAATTGTTGGTTAATAACAAAGATAAAACAAATAATAAAATAAAAATTTGTTGCTAGGTTTAGTGGTAGCGACTTGAGGGTCGTTACAGTTGGTATCAGAGATTAGGTCCACCTAGGGGCACTAGCCTAGGGATGTCTTGTAGGGTGACTCTGTAGAATTGCATATCATGCATTCCGGCACCTTGATTTTCTTGATTTTCTCTACTTGCGGTGTTGAGGAGTGTCTTCGGCTCTGGCTCCTGTTCGGCGAGGATTGTATGCCAGGGACCACGAGGAATATAGGAGTGACGGTCTATATTCTCAATTGGAGAATGACGTCGACTCCTTGTTAGACGGATTCCTAGTGGTTGGATTTCTTGTGATCGCTGAATTGGTAGAGCTGCTTGAGAGATAGCAGTTGGGAGCGGAGCGTGAAGCGGTGTTCGCTAGGATTTCCTCAACTCCATGGGGTGTGTTGTGGTGCTGTCCATGAGTTTTGCGTGGGTTAAGCACTATATCGCCCGTGGGTGTGGTCGTGGTTGTTTTCTAGGCATGACTCTGTGCTGATTGGCAAGGAAGGAGGCCCTATGGTGCGTGTGGTCAGACGAGTCGCGTTGCCCAGAGGTTGTTCCTGTCTGCTAAGGATCCTGGTCTGCTTGGCATGCTACACCTATGTGGAGGTAGGGCGCTTGCTGAGGAGGTTCCTTGTTCCTTTGAGGGGGATTAGGTGACCTCCATCTGTTGACCATAGGACGTGTTTCCTTTAAGGGGGTTAGCCACCACCCAGTGCTGTGCAGTTTGATGTTTTGCTGTGGAGGGTTGGGTGCCGCTAGGGGTGTACATGGGTCGGGTTGGGTCAGGTTATTAGTGAACCCACAACCCAACCCATATTCTTCGGGATGGATAATTTTGAACCCATACCCAACCCATACCCAATCTAGACCCAACCCAAACCACAAACATTGGGTTGGGTTGGGTCGGTTCTCAGGTTTTATAGTACTTGAATTTTATACAAAAGATATAGGCTCATCTATTATTAATTACAAAATGAAATGATAATAAACTCATCTATTATTAAAAGTCAGAAAAATTGACATGCGATACATTAGTGTTGCTTAGCCATCTAATAATAATTTTCTCCAAAAATACAAGAGAATGGTGCTAAATTAACTAAAGGACCAGAAGACTGCAAAAATTAGAGGATAATTCATGTTTTATTGATCCAAAAATAGCTAATAAAAGTATAGTTGTTTAACAAACAAAAGTAGCTCTACTAATATTGTTAATGAAATATATACAAGTACCAAGCATGAGAAGTGAAAAAAGAAGTTGTGATTAATGTTTTATACTTTTATAAATTAAAAATTATATATATGTTATGTATCTGTGACCATGCCGGTGGAACCACTGGGGTGCGGTTCACCAAAACCTGACTCCGGTGTGCGGGAACACACCGGGAGGTCCGATACAGTCACGGCGAAAATGGTGAATCCGGAGGAAGAGACAAGGCTCAGAAACACCAAAAGGA
>JAMKQA010174302.1:0-14543 GCA_024699735.1 Posidonia australis
GCCCGCGGCCCACGGCGGGCCGGGCTGGGCCCGGCCCGTGGCCATTTTTTGCGGGCCCGGGCCGAGCGGGCCTGGGTCGGCCCGACCCGTTTTCCATGTCTATGTGTCTCCGACTATTCCTTCACTGACCACATTGAATCAGAGGTGATTTATCTTTATATACTTTGAAAAAATTATTTGTGTTGTTATATCAACCACATTCTCATTATAGATCATTCCATATATAGCAATGATAGTGCATTTGTTTTTTTTTTCCAGTTATTTCTCATATCGGATCCCAACAAGGTGACTCCAAGTTCTCTATCGCACATTTTTAGAATTCTACTCAAAGGTGTTTTTAATTTGTTCTTTCTCATATGATTGCTACAATTTATTTGATTTTGTAAGACAAAACCTGTCTAAGATGATAGATTTTGTTTTTATTTATTTATTGAACTAAAATAAAAATTTGATTTGCTTATAATTTTTATTTACGTCAGTGTCAGCATGGTCTGTTGATGAAAAAGTTGGAGTCAAATTCCATTGCTCTTCAACCCTATAGGGAAGTCAAGATGCTTCAAATTAAGATAATGTCCATGGATTGAGCTAGAGAAAGTTGATCTTAAATCTCTTCAACGTGATCCTAGACTACATCTTCAGTTTTAGGATTATCCTATAGACCTACGTGATGATATTTGCTGTGCTAATATAAAGCTTCATTCATATCAACCAATGCTTCTTGAATACCGTTAATGGAAAAGAATCATCGTTGATTCAATCCTTGTGAGAATGAAGAGAAAAAGAAAACCTATAGCTCTTGGGCATGTAGTTCTGTGTGTGTGTGTATGTATAGGATTTATCAAATATCTTAGACTAAATAGATAACCAATAATCCATTTAACTAATATAACTCTAATACATGTCATAATTCCTCTACACTCCCCATTAGGTTGGAGCATATATATTTATTAAACCTAGTTTGGTACACAACGACTCAAAAACCCCTACACTCAATCCTTTTGTGAAAATGTCAGCTAATTGCTCTAATGATTGTGTATGGTGTTGAAATAATTCCTCTTATCACCATGACTTGTACATAATGACAGCCAACTTCTATATACTTTGTGTCATGAATCTCTATTTTGTCTATACTGGACTTGGATATCACGTTCTGCTTCTTATTGCATCAGGTGACAAGATTTTCTCTTATATATGTATAGAAACCAATGTAGACTTCCAATCTCCTATGTCTTTAGCATACATCGAATCAGAATAGGCTTCAATTTTCAGATGGTCACTCCTATAAACTAAGTCCTTTCCTGATGTACTTTTGACATATGTAAGAACACGTAAGACTTTATTCCAATGTACTCTTCTAACTCATGCATGAACTGGCTACATATGAGATGTCTAACTATGTCACTGTCAAATATAAGAGTTTCCCGATCAAACATCTGTATTGACCAAATACTGTAACAACTTTGAAATGATGTCCTAGCAGGATGGTGTTTACTCAATGAAAGTATTCTCTGGCTTGCACTCCAAAAGTCCCATCTCCTGAAGAAGGTCAAGAATATATTTTCTCTGAAATAATGCTACATTTCCTTTTACAATTATAAACTCAATGTTAAGAAAATACCGTGGCTTTTCCATATCTTTAGTGACAAAGTGTGGTGCTCCTTTATCTCTTTAATACTTACTGTATCACTGCTTGTCACCAATATGTACTACCAACAACACACACTCATTGGTAGTTTTCCTATAAAAGACAGAATGATCAACAACACATTTCTAAAAACCTCCTACTATAACCATCAAATTTGTCAAACTAAGCTCGGAGACTGTTTTAAACTATAAGTAGCTTTCTTCAACTTGCATAGTCTATCTTCTTCCTGAGCAATATACCCTAGAAGTTGCTTCATAAGCATAAAATCTGTCAAATAACCATACAAGAAAGCATTCTTCACATCCAATTGACCTAACTCCCTTGAATTATTTATAGTAATAGACAATAATACTCTGTTGGAGTTAAAACGGACACCAGGTGAGAAAGTCTTTACGAGTCTACGCTATAAGTCTGAGTGAAGCCCTAAGCAACCAGTCTAGCTTTATATTTATGTCATCTACCATATACTTCACAGTAGATATCCATCGATAGGTGACTATGGTGGCTCCGACAGGGTAAGTCACCAACTCCCAAGTACCACAAGCTGATAATGCTGCTATTTTTTCATTCATGGTTGCCTTCCATCTAGGATTTTGCAGGACCTCTTGATAATTCTTTGGAATAGACTCAGAAGAAATAGATAAGGCAAATGTACGAAAAATACGTGAAAGAAAATCATATGAAACAAAATTAAAAATTGAATGACAATGGAAGAACAGGTAACCTTACGGAGTGCAATTGGAATCAGTTGGAGTTAGATTTGCATTCACAGAGGAGAACGGTTCGGTCGTTGGAGGCATTTATGTTTGTTGATAGCGACGATACCATTTCCTTATCTATAGTGGTTAAAGGTCACCTATGGTAGGTAGATCAACAACAGATGGAAAAGAAAGACTCGACACCAGATGTAGCACTATCAGACCAAGTTTTAGATTCAAAAAATGTAACATTAGTAAACATAAAATATCATTTAGTGGAAAGATGAAAACACCGATGACTCCTTTAAGTTTGGGAGTAATCGACAACGATGCACTTGATGGACCTGAGAGACAATTTATCTAGTCCAGATATGAAATCCTAAACAAAGACAAGATACTCAAAAAATCTAGGGGTAAAAGAAAAAAGATCAGTATTTGACCTAAGACGTTAAATAGGGATCTCACCTTTTAATGGAGTAGAGGACATCTTATTTATAAGATATGTAATAGTAAGAACAACATCTGACAAAAAATATTTTAGAACATTCATCTGTAATATAATAGTGCATGTGACATTTAAGATATGCTTGAGTTTGTACTTAGCAACCCCATTTTTTTAAGAGGTATAATGACAAATAGTCTGATATATAATTCCTAAAGATGCAGAATAAGACTGAATACTGAATTGGACAAATGCAATAGCATTATCTGTGCATAAGTATTTTAGAATAACATCAAACAGATTCTTTATTTCTATAATAAATGTTTTAAGTACATAAAAAATATTACTACGATCCTTAAAACAAATATACTCAAGATGCTCATGAGAAATAATCAATGAAAATAATATAATGACTTGACTGGACCTCTGACTGGACCTTAGATGTCACATAGACTAACTTAAACAAACTTCGACTTGACATAAGATGCAAATGCTTAAAATAAGCACGATGATGCTTGCCTAAATACATGACTCACAATCAAAAGTAAATATTGAAAATGAAGGCAAAGTCTGCTGTAAGTTCATGTGTGATGGATAACCTAACCGATGATGCTACAAAACAAAAGACTCAGAGATAGACGTCACAGATGTTAATCCTTATGGCATATTATCATGAACCAATAGGTACACGCCATTACTTCGTTTACAGTCTAAACTAATCCTCCTCTCTATCTGTAAATCCTAAAAAGTACAATTGAATGAGAAAAAAGTCACATAATAGAGCAATTATTTTGTAATGATACTAATAAAAAGAATGTTAACAAGAAAATCAAGTACATATAGGACTTTTTCTAGTGAAAGTTGAGAAAAGATCTACACAACTCCTTCTTTAGTAATAGAACAAGAGCAACCATCAACGATGGTCATTGAACAAATATCAGAAAATTGAGATAAACGTGTAAAATTATTTTTTTGTACTTAACATATGAAAGAAGGCACCTAAGTCAATGATCTAGGAGGTATCCCTAGAGAACAGTAGTCCTTGAGAAAGTAGCATGGGAAGCAGTGGCAGCAGAATCAGTGACATTTAGTTGTAAGAACTGTTCATAATCAACCTTAAAAATGGTAACAATTTGCTCCTCACAGGTGGAAGTGACAAGTGATGACTTTGTAGTAACATTTGCTATCGGAGGTCAGTCAATCACAACCCAACACTCTAGAACATCCAGGATATCCTTCGGTCTTTGCGTATCCACAGTGTCAACATCGAGGACATCCTTTGATCTTTGTGCATCCACGACCTCTCTCTCGGGAATTACCACATCCTTAACCTTGTGTAGCTGTCATAGCTAACTGATCTGAGATTGAAACAAGTGTAGCTGTAGATATCCATAGGACTTTAGAAAAGGTGGTTTGTAAATTAGGAACATAGTCAACACCTAAGATCTATCCTTGGATCTGGAAACTGAGATCTGCACTTAAACTTAATAAGTAAATGACCATAACAAGTTCTTCACAGTACCGTTTCATCTAAATGATATCATCAATCAAGGGTTGATATATCTCAAGTTCATCAAGTAGAACATGTAGAAGTGTGAAGTGTTTCTGAACCGAACGATCACGTTGACGTAAGGTGAACAACTGCTCATACACTTCGAAGACTCTAGGTGAAACGTAATATATTCCAAATCTTCTTTGCCGGTCGTAACATCATAACACGACGTGCAACAGAAGGCTCCATGCTGTTTACCAACTAGTACATTATAGTCGAATCATCAGCATACCAATCATCATATGTGACATCTTTACTATCAGGAGGAGGCTTCGTAAAGTGGTTCAACTTGCAAGGTGTTGCGATAAAAGTCTCGAAACTCTATGCCCAAAGAATATATTTCTTGCCATCAAGCTTTTGGGAGGTCCCACTGAGATTTTTCACCAATGATTCACATGAAGCCATGAGACAAATACAACTAAGAAGACTTGTATATAACACAAACAACACCAACAGGGGCAACTGGACTATTACACTAACACGTGTGGACGTGATAAGTCCATGCACCACAGACTATTTGGATCTATTGGCCGTCTAGGATAAGAATCTGAACAACGATGTGACGGCCAACATCACTGTTCACACAAGGTGAAGAGAGGTGGATTAGAGGTGGCGATCAATGTCTAGCTGACGACACCCCCAAATAGCCTTGAAGGGGCTGTAGCCGCTGGCGGAGTGGTCTGACGATGTAGGCGAACTGAGCTAAGGGACCTGGCAACATAAGTGGAGTGAACTAGGGGTGCTGGTGGGGTCGACGGGTTGTGTTGGGGACCTTGGTAGCACTGATGGGTTGTGCAGAGAGGTCTGTCAACACTAGTGGATAGTCTTGTGTGGGTTGGTGGCGCTAACAGGCTTCACTGGGTGGCCAGAGGTAGTTGACGACGCTGGAGGCAGGAAAGGAAGGCAGTACCGACGGTTAGGATTAGGTTTTCAACCTAAGGCTCTAGTACCATGTGAGAATGAAGAGAGAAAGAATTCTATTGCTCTTGGACATGTAGTTACATATATATATAAGGTTTATCAAATATTCTAGACTAAATGGATATCCAATAACTCATCTGACTAACATAACTCTAATACATATCATAACTCCTCTAACAATCCCAATTAGTACTAGTTATTTCATTTTACTCAAAATACTTACTATCAAAGAATGCAATATTTTGTCTTCAACATTATGTCTTTAATAGATAGGTGATGACATGTTTTACTTCAACTTACTCACAATTGAAGGATTTTCAAGTTGGAACAAAGTAGGTGGAGAAAAATATGCTTTCTTGGGTCATACAAGAAAAGACTTAAATTTACAACATAACTCTACTGTGCAATATGAAGTATCACCCTTGAAAATGCTTTTTATGTTTCCAAGTTTCCAATCAATTTATTTTCCATTAGTACCATAACAAACCAACTACTTTGTTTCGTAACCTTTTTCCTCTCTATTGTATTTTTCAGGATTTACAGACGAGAAAGAGGCTTGGTTTAGGTCATGAGCGTGGCAGAGTGTACCTATTGGCGCGGGATGAGATACTTCATGGACTTACAACTGTGGCGTCCACCATTGAGTTTTCTTTTTTGTAGCATTCTCACCTTGGTCATCCATTTATTAGTAAGCTTCAACAAGCACTTCCATGGATACCAGTAGAGTTGTTTAGTTGTGAGTTGTGTCAGTTAGGTAAACATCACCATGGTACCTATAGGCGTCTATAAGTATTTTTGATTTAGTTCATTATGATGTTTAAGGGTCAGCACAAATTTCCTTTGTTTTAGGGCATAGATATTATATCATATTTGAGGACGATTTTTTCCAAGAGTATCGTGGATTTATTTGTTAAAGGACAGAGTCCGTGTTCTTAATGTTGTTAAACAATTCTACAATGAAATAAAAAATCAGTTTTCTATTAAACCTATAGTGATTCGTACTAACAATGTCTTAGAATTTATGCAAAATGATTTGCAAGTCTACTTTGCGTCTCTAGAAATTCTTCAGCAAACCACATATGTACATACTTCATAACAAAATGACATTGTGAAGCGCAAACATAGGCATCTTCTTCATGTCGCTCGAACTCTCATGTTTGAGATGAAAGTCTCAAAGTACATATGGTTTGATGCTGTTCTCACAATTGCATATCTTGTTAATCGTATGTCCTCCACTCCTTTAGGAAGCGAAATTCCTCTTAGACGGCTCTATCCAAATAAAGAGTTGTTCAACTTATTGCTTAAAGTGTTTAGGTGTACTGCATATGTACAATGTCTTGGTCCAAATACTTAATCGTAGATCAATTAAGTGTATCTTTGTTAGGCATTCACGTACTCAAAAAGGATACAAACGTTATTATCCACCTATATGTAAATATCTTGTGTGTACTGATGTCAATTTTTTTGAGTCAAAATTCTATTTTAAGTCCACTGAGTCCCAAGTTCAAAGTATCCCATTACCACCACCAGTTGCTATAAAGCCACCATTGGAACGTCCATTGTAAGTTTATCATCTTCGACAGCAGGTGCCCCAACAACCATAGGCTATTCCAACTCCTGTCGCTGTAGATTCATCCACTACCACTACAACACTTGATATGTCCACAGCTCTTCGTAAAGGTAAAAGACACCCAACAACACATTCTATTTCATCATTTGTTTCCTATGACCACCTTACTCTCGGGTTTCGCCAATTTACACTTTCCATCACTATAGAGTTTACATCCAAAAATTAACTCAAAGCAATGTAGGTTTCACATTAGAAAGCTGCAATGAATGAAGAAATGCAGGCATTGGTGTCTCGTGGTACATGAGAACTGGTGAACCATCCTTCAGGAGCTAGTATTATAAGTTACAAGTGGGTATTCACTGTGAAATACAAACCAAATGGTTCGGTGAATCGGTACAAGACGAGGCTAGTTACTCATGGATTCACAAAAACTTATGGTGTTGATTATGCTGATATGTTTTCTCTAGTTGCTCGACTCAAATCCATACGTGTTATCTTGTCACTAGCAGTTAATCAATCTTGACAGTTATGTCAGTTTGATGTGAAGAATGTGTTTCTTTATGATGACCTCGACGAGCAGGTTTACATGGAGTAACTACCAAGGTATATTGCTTAGGGGGAGAAACAGATCTATCGTCTCAAGAAAGCAATTTATGGATTGAAATAGAGTCCTTGTGCATGGTTTTACAAGTTCACCGATGTTGTCACGGGCAATGGTTTTTCTATATGCTTTGTGGATTACTCTATGTTTATCAAGAAGACAGCAGGAGGATATGTTTTTTTGACAATCTATATGGATGATATACTCCTGATACGTAGCGATATAGTTGGTATTGTTGAAATAAAACAGTATTTTGCACAATATTTTGTCACAAAAGACATAAAGAAGCCCAAGTACTTCTTGAGAATTGAGTTTGCATATGTCAAGGATAAATTAGTACATTCACAAAAAAAAAAATGCTAAACATGCTTTAAAAGACGGGATTCTTGAGATGTAAACCTGAAAGTACACCTATAGATCAAAGTCCGTCATTTTGGGATAAGACTTCTGATCGTTTGGTGATGCTAGCAAACACAGAAGATTGATAGGGAAGCTGATTTACTTGATTGTGACTCGCCTTGATATTGCCTATGTAGTTGGATTACTGAATCAGTTCATACATGAGCCAAGACAGATTCATTGGTAGGGTGTTCTTCATGTTCTAGCATATGTAAAGAGTAATCCTGATCGTAAATTGATTTTCAAGAAAAATGGTCACTTACATGTCGAAGCATATTTAGATTTCAGTTATGTAGATGATAAAAAGATAAGAAGTCAACTTCTGGATACTGCACTTATGTGGGTGGCAACCTTACCACTTGAAGGAGCAAGAAGCAGAATGTTGTGTCCAGATCAAGTGCAAAAGTCGAATATAGATCCATGACACAAATAGCTTGTGAGATGGCTTGACTGAGATCTTTGTTAATGGAACTTGGGTTTATAGTAAAAACTCCCATATCTATGTATTGTGACAATCAGATTGCCATACACATAACTAATAATCTAAACTTCCATGAATGTACAAAGCACATAGAAGTGACTAGCAATTATGTAAGATACTTAGTACAATCTGATGTCATGACTACACTATATAGGCAATCTTCTGAGCAGCTAACCAATATTTTCACTAAAAGACTTCATGCACGCATATTCCAGACTATCCATGACAAACTAGACATGGTTGATATATATGTTTTAACTTAAGGGGAGGTTGTGAGTTATATTATGTAATGTGACTATCAGATATATGGATATCCATGCAAGCGGTCGTTCCCTATATATATATAAGTGACTACCCTAATGAATTATCACTATCATCTAAAACCTACTGTTTACACAATTACATTGATTGAATATTTCATTGATGTGAAAGATCGAAGAACTCAATCTCGACGAAGAATGAAATTCGTTGATATTTTGGTGTTATTTTTTGTTTTTGTAAATAACCATGTTTCAGACATAGATATACTTTTAGATATTTTATGAAGACTAGAGTTGTGTTTTTGGAATTTCTTTTGTATATATCTATGATTCTAACAACGGGAGTTGTCAATATCCATGGTCCTAACGGCTGGATATATTTTTGGGTATTTTTATGGAAAAGAGAAGGAATATCATATTTTGTTTCTAAAAATGTTCTCATTCTTATGATTTTTTTTTAAAATTTTTTAAGTTTCTTTCACAACATACATGATATGCTTCTCTCATAATTAAATTCTTGGTTCCACCACTACATGTTGCACTGTTGATTATAGCTACAGCTTTTAGGGATTCAGACTTTAAATGAGAAGTCCTCTTTCCACATGTGATGAAATAAAAACAAAGTATAAATCAGAAGAGATTAGTCGGCTAATAAGACGAGCCAAACCTGTGAAATCTTTATAGAGCTTATGCAGTCAATGACTTTAGGTGCCACAGATTGAAATAACTACATAAAAGCAAAACAGTAAGATGTCAGAAATGTAAGACGGATAATTCAAATGCGTGCATATAACCGCCTAGTTACCTCATGTAAAAGAAGAATTCCATCTTGTGAGATAGTTGTGCCATGGAGAATTTGACGAAATTTGGAACAAAGTTCTCTAATTGATGAGAAAACAGAAGCTTTAACTGGCCAAATAGTTTCAATAAAAAGAGTAAGACCAATGGAAATACGCAAGAAACAGCATGTGGAAAAACAGGCACCACAGAAAGTACCTGTCCAAGAAAATCCAGGAGAAAGAGCATGTACAAATACAAGTATTATGCCATTTCTGTGATCCAGAATGTCCTGCAAAAGAGCTACGTGGATGCAAGCTGTTGCACAATCTAGAACCTTATCAAGTGGAGCTGCAGTATCAGAGCCATCGTCCCCTACAGGAATCAAGTGTTCAAATAGCCAAGTAGACAAACCAAAAATAAATAGTGTCACATACACCACATAATGCTATGGATGTCAACGTAAAAACACAAAAATGCATCGTAATTAATGAAAACGCCAACTACTACGAATGTAGATCGTTTGAGCTGGAAGAGCCTGCAAATATCTTCAAAGAGCCAATATATTAGTTAGAAAATGGGAAAACTATATTGTGTCTTCACCAATCTTATTGACTTTCTAACCTAAAACGTCTTAGTTTATGAATACAATTACATACACCTCATAAACATCATTACTTTATATATACACTTGAAAATTATTATCATCTACATTGGCAGGTCAAATTTAAGTAAAGAGTGTTTATAATGTTATGATTCACATATAAAACCCTACAAAGTCATAAGAAACCTTGACAATATAAGGGTCTTCATATGTAGAAACCAGAATCTTCTTAGGGAATATTAGTCATCATATATTTATATATTTTTAACAATAGGGAATACAGCTAACTGATAACTAAGGTTGTATATGAAATTATGATGTCTATGATCTATCCAAATACATATCTGACATATCTAAATATATTTGACAAGGGTGTATTGCATACAAGGTGGTTATCTAATATACCGATTACCAATAAGATATAATAAACATACGAATTTTACATATAATCACATATATCCACTGAAATCTTTTAGGAGTATACTCTATTGGAAACCTGATATTACATATATATTTGCATCATAATTTCCTGACTTTGTGGGGATATGTATGGAATCTTAAGATTCTTACAAAGTCGGTTTTTCAAAGGTAAATATGTGAAGTGGCAAACTATTATGATGTTGCCCAGGGTATATTATGTATAAAAATCCCCAAAACAATATTTGACAGATTTAAGCACAATATAGGGGGAAAAAATATGAGTGTCAAAGTCAATCACAATCATTTAAACAAAAGAACCATCAAACACAACTTCTTATTATTCTTCCTCTCCTAGATCAGAGAAAAATGCGCTTCAAGAATATACATTATTGTATTGCCTCTGATTTAAAGGGGCATTATTGGAATTAGATCCTTGTTAATAGGATTTTCATTAAGATTTGAGAAATCCAATAAAAAAATCCTAAAAAATAGAAGAGTAGTGAAGGCAATGTAGCCAAGAAATCTGAATCAAAATCCCATGAGAGACGTACTCCAATGAAAAGAACATATCTCATGTTCACGACCAATTGGAGAAGATTTTCACTTTGCAAACAGATACAATGTTCTGTGAACAAATATTACAAATAGGCACATTGTTGAAGGAAATGTGGGGATGAGCTGAGTCTATTAGTCATTTACCGTTGATAATGATGGTCCAAAAAATTATATCTGGACTGACTCACTCAATCACATGCTTGGACAATTACTTGCTGATGGGGCACCATTTATCCAGTACATTATACTGAGTATCACAAGTCTCTATGACAACTACTATACCATATCAACAATGCCTCTTATTGCTAGTTGACAAGGCTGTGGTCGTAATCCTGGTCATGAATCTGGAGGAGAAAGAGGCAACTCACCTTCGGCACAAGGAAACACTACTCTTAGATACGTCAGTGTGGTCTTTGTGACCATTTATCCAGTACATTATACCAAATACTACATCTCCGGAGGAAGCTTCTTCGGAGCAGCAAGAGGCCATCTCTGTCCGGCGTGGAGGTGCATGGTTGGGATCTTCAATGGTTGTTTAGGCTTTTGGAAGGAGAGGATGCTGGTCATGGCTATGGTTGCGTGATGCTTCCTGGGGACCTCTCATCCTTGAGTTCACAATTCTACCTTGGGAATTCGGAGGCAACAGATTTGCAAATTAGCTCACATCAAAGGCAAGCAACTTTTAACTCTTCCTTTCCCTTTGGTAATATCCCTTCTTTTATTCTGTCCTCTGCAACCTCCCACCATAAAATATCTGACCTTTCTTGCTTCCACCATATGCTTACAAATGAAGAATCAGATTATGGATATGGTGGTCTTTTAGACATGGAGTCAAAACATGGATGAGTTAGATTTCAGAAGCGTGAGGGGGTCTGATTTTGTTGGGAAAACAGTACAAATAGTGAGAGAAAGAAGAATGACAGGGGAATGGGGAGGTAACACCATGGTGGGATGATGATCAAATTATTTACAAAGGTAATGAACTGGGTTTAGCTCTTGAGAACCACATCACAGAAATTTGTGGGGATATCTCACAATTCCATGGAGCCATATTGAAGGCAGGGGATGCACATGCATCCTAGCTTTCCATTGTTAGGTTGGGTGGATTATCATTGTTATACATAAAGATTCTTTTCTGGAATGTACATAGTCTGAGACGTCACGTGAAAAGACGGGTGGTGAGAAACCTTGTGAGGAGTGTAAAACTCGATATTCTTTAGTCTTCAGGAAACAAAAAATTGAAGACATTGATTTATGTACATGTTGCTCCTTCTCAGGTCCTCAGCTTAATAAATTTGTGTTTAAAAGGTTGGCTGGAGCTGCTGGAGCTTGGAGGACTTTTGACAGCTTGTGATGGTTCCATATTTGATATCGTATCCCATTTTATCATGACCTTTGAGATTCTTCTCATTCTAAAGATGAACTGAAAGTTTATAGCTCTTTATCATGTCCATTTTTGAGTGATGAATGTTTATAAACCTAGTGAACAAAGTCGTCTAAGTTTTTTATGCGATGAACCGATGGTTGTGGATCAATGTGAGGTGGAGAAGGTGTTGTTGGCATGGATTTTAACACCACTCAAGTTTTGCATGAGGGAACTGGAGGTTCCTCCACATCACAAGGGTACATCAGAGTTCAATGATCTAATATCAAAGGTCAGCTGGATTGATTTACCTGTGGCTGGATGCCAATTCACTAGTTCTAACCTGCATCAATCTCCATCTTTGGTGAGGATTGATCGAGTTCTGATTTCCGGTGCCTGATAATGACCGTGGCTAGATACTCTGTATCGTCTCTATCACCCTACGTCTGACCATCATCCTCTTCTACTGTCCAATGACAAGGACGTTGATTGAGGCCTGTGCCCCTTTTGATTTGAGTCGAGATGGATTACAATGGCAGGTTTTAATGGTCATCTCCAGGGTTAGTGGACCCAAGTTGGCAAGAAGGGGAGATTTGAGTGCAAAAGCACGTGGGGCTTGATAAAACGACCATGCACAAAGCTAAAATGGATCAAGGAGTATTTGAAGTCTTGGGCATGAGAGGAAGTAGGTGGGGTTGGGGTTCAAGCCAATAATTTGCAATCCTCAAGTAAGGCACTAGCCCTAGACATAGACAAGAAGGAGCAACGTGGGATGTAGGATGATGAGGAAAGAAAGGCATGGGTGAGTTTGAAAGAGAAATTGGAAGAATGGGGGGATGAGATTGCATGGGAGACAACAATCAAGAGCATTGTGTCTCATAAGGAGAGGACTGGATTTCAAAATTCTTCCACTATATGGCGAACAATCAAAGAAGGATGAATCATTTGGTTCCTATTGCAGTGGTGGGTGTGCCAACGACAACAAAATCAGAAATCAGGAAGGTGTTGGGCAGTTTCTTTGACAATTATTTGGAGTTACATTCTCATGTGAGAGTTGGATTGGAAAATGTGGGGACTCAAAAACATTTCGAGGATAGACGTGGAGCTCATTTAGAGAGAGTTCTCGGTGGAGGAGGTAAAGTTTGTGGTCTTCATGATAACTCGAGACAAAACTCCAGGGCTTGATGGTTTCTCGATCCTCTTTTTTTAGAAATATTGGGATATGTTGAGGAGGATGTGATGTGCATGATTCATGATTTCCATGCAAATGGGTGTGATATTGGGGTAGTCAATGCTACCTTTATCACTCTTATTGGCTATTAGTCTTCTTGATGGAGTCAACAAGATTGTGGTGAAATGTCTTACGAAAGGTTCAAACTATTATTGTGTGGTCTTATTGGACCTCATCAATCATCTTTCATTAGAGATAGGCAATCCTTGATGGTTTTTTGGTTGCTCACGAATGCAATAAGGCTAAGACTCGCCAAGGATCACATGAGTTGGTGTGGAAATTGGATCTTGAGAAGACCTATGATAGTGTTGATTGACATTTGTCTTGATGATGTGAAGGCCTGTATGGGATTTGGGGTTTAGTGGAAGGAGTGGGTGGGGTACTGTGTCAACTCCACAAAGTTTTCAGCCTTGATTAATGACTGCCCAAGGGATTTTTGGGTTGTGAAAAGGACCTTCGTCAAGGTGATCCATTATGGTGTGGATCACCATCAATCATCTTTCATTAGAGATAGGCAATCCTTGATGGTTTTTTGGTTGCTCACGAATGCAATGAGGCTAAGACTCGCCAAGGATCACATGAGTTGGTGTGGAAATTGAATCTTGAGAAGGCCTATGATGGTGTTGATTGACATTTGTCTTGATGATGTGAAGGCCTGTATGGGATTTGGGGTTTAGTGGAAGGAGTGGGTGGGGTACTGTGTCAACTCCACAAAGTTTTCAGCCTTGATTAATGACTGCCCAAGGGATTTTTGGGTTGTGAAAAGGACCTTCGTCAAGGTGATCCATTATGGTGTGGATCACCATCAATCATCTTTCATTAGAGATAGGCAATCCTTGATGGTTTTTTGGTTGCTCACGAATGCAATGAGGCTAAGACTCGCCAAGGATCACATGAGTTGGTGTGGAAATTGAATCTTGAGAAGGCCTATGATGGTGTTGATTGACATTTGTCTTGATGATGTGAAGGCCTGTATGGGATTTGGGGTTTAGTGGAAGGAGTGGGTGGGGTACTGTGTCAACTC
>JAMKQA010174303.1:0-13917 GCA_024699735.1 Posidonia australis
AACCCTAGATCTGGAGAGAAGAGGGAGGTGTTCTCTCTATTCAATGGGAGTCAAAATTAGGGTTACACAAATGACAAAAAGGTTACATAATCTGTGCCATAGCCTACTTAAATACTAGAGCACCCAAATGGTCAAATGACCAAACAACCCTGAAACAAAAACATAATTCAAGACATATTTACAACAGTTTCAGAATGCACAATTTCGCTGGTTTAATTACATTTTTGCCCCTAAAACTTCCTGGATCATTTCTGAGACATTTTCTTGCATTTTTACCCAGATTTTATGTAGAATTGATTTGCATCCATGCATCAGTGGGTAAATGGCATTCTGACCCTTAGAGAGCTTCCTTTGATTAGGAATGCACATTTGACTCTAGATTTCTTCATAATTGCATGGAATGTGTTTTCGTACATATTTTTGAGGATTTGGGCTTCTGAACATCAGTTTTCTTTAGAATTTGGGCTTTTTGCACAAAGCCCCCTGTATTTTTCATATTTTCACTCACCCTTGCATTTTGCATATCCTTTCACATCTTTTTGCATGGATTTTCTCGTCTTTTCTTCCTTGCTTTGTGCACGCTTTTCTAGCTTGTTCGGAGCTTTATTTTCTCATCGTTTTTCGTGGTTTTCACTCGTTTTGGTTTTCCATCGCCCGAAGGCGTACAGTAAAAGGCTTACAAAGCCGACATGGTCCCGAAATAAGGATTATTTCCCCCTTTTTGATTTTCTCGGATTTATCCCAATTTTCGCTGTTTTGCGAGACGCTTTCTGAGAATTTCACGATTTTCCTCATCGCCCAAGGGAGTATAGTAAAGCGGCATTAACAATGCCTACATTTGACCCTCGGACTAACTTTTTCCTTTGATTTCACTTCTTTACTTTGATTTGGCATGTTTTCAGTCATCTTCATGCATTAGCATATAGAATAAGCAAGCATACATTTAGCAAACTATTGACAGTAGGAAGCCTAGAAAGACCGAGTTTTCTCGGGTGCATGGGGGTGCCTAACCCCTTCCGCATGTGTAACCAGAATCCTTACCCTTTCTCTAGCCAGCATTCATCTTGCATTATCCATTAGGCACGGATCACACATGCATTCTGCATTTTGTTTTGATTCTTGATCTTCTTGTGTTTGTTTTGGTTTTCCTCGTCTTTCCATTAAAAGACTAGATGGCGACTCCTTTCCTTATCCTTTTTGTCTTCCCTTTGGTGTTTTTGCGTCTTATCTCTTCTTCCGGAATCACCATCTTCGCCATGACCGTATCAGATCTCCTCGTGTGTTTCCGCACACGGAGTAGGTGGAGAACCGCGCCAAGGGTTCCACCGACATGGTCACATATACACTATTGGAAAAGCACGGTATGATATTAAAGAGCAGTACATATTGTATTACTGTGCATTCTACCACCTATTCATGGAGAAAATGATCTACATTTTGTGGCTTTTTTGTTTTGTAGTGTAGATTTTTCCCATGAGAAATAGGAAAAGACGAATCCTTCTGCTTAGCATAGCATTTACAAAACTTGGTCAGACTACTCAAAAAATGAAAGACAAGATCAAGCCTATGATATAAAACCTGATTTGCTGCATTAACAAGAGAAACAATAGACACTATCTACATGACAAATAATCCACACGCCACATTTCTGATTCCTTTGATTAGGGAGCAGTTTTTTGCAACCTCCTCATTGACTACATGAAAACAAACCCTTAAATTAAAAAGGAATTTTCTTGATAAATTAAGAATAAACTATCCTACTACATCAGTGCCTACAAAAGAATTTGTGAAGGATTAGAACAAATGCAATCTAATAAAACATGTATCATACAATGTTATCTGAATAATACTTCATAGGCCTTGAAGGATTGTTTAGGAAAGAAAATATGAAAAAGACATTACCTTACATGCTTTAACATCAACATTCTATGGATGAAAGCTTACATAAAAAAACGAGTAGATTTTCTTTGGATCCTTTATTGATGAATGGTTTGTATCAAAGTGGTGACTAAAGAAGAAGACACACACAGAATGAGAAAAGAAACTCATGAAAAATCATACAACTTGGTAATAAATAGATGTTAAAGTTCTCATGCTTGACTTATTTGTAAGCAGTCACAACATTGCTTAGGTCCCTAAAGCACACTTGTAGATCTTGGTATAAACAATGAAAAATTGCTTAATAAAACAAGGGAAGATCTAATTAAAAATTCAAAAGGAAATATTCATAAGCAAATAGTTTGGTATTTATGTTACATAATATTAACCAAAATAAAAGTGATTGTGCATATAAACCAGTTTAATTCTATTTTTACAAGAATCATGTGGCCTACTTGAGGGATCACAAGACCACACTTCCAAACACACAAATAGCTGGAAATATAGGTAATTTGCAATTACAAATACATCTCAATTAGAAACCAAGAAATTGCTAATTGGAATATTGTTCCAAGAAAAGATTATGTCTTGCTTCAAATATTTTATTGCCAACTACCAAACACTAAATAGAAACAGACATTGCTAAAGTTTAAACAAAGAATTCATATTATCCCACAAAAAAGTATAATCTCCAACTATCCTATCCAAATAATTAGATGTCCTTTGCAACGAATTGATACAAGCCAAGCACATCTATACCACCATTCAAAACTTACAAAAACATGCAACATGCACACTAATCAGAATGCAAAACTGGAGATTCACTCACCTTGGGTGGCTTGAATGGATAATCTATTGGGAATTGAATCATGACAACAAAAACTCCACCTACAAATGGGCCATCAACAAGTCCCATAATAGTTACTTGCCAATGGAGCATGTCCTCCACAACAAGACCTAAAAACACAATCACAATCACAAGATTACAACACGGACTAGCAAGGTGCCAAAATAAATCACAACAAAATTAGATACAAGGCATCCTATCCTTATAACTAGCTATGTTAAAATAAGATTTCCGCATCAAAAAAAGATTTCAACCATCTTCCCTACAACCTAGCAAGCAAGAAGATTTCTAGAGTTGTTGAACCTGACAGTTGGTGCCTGATCTTTGCATTTCCTCTACAGTTCTCCAAAGTGGGTGTTCACTACCGTGAGCCAATGAAACAGGCATGCTAAAGCAAATCTCCTTTTCCCCTTTGTGGTCTCTTAGTATATATTTTTTTTCTCATCAACATAACAACCAACTTGTCCCAACTTTCAAGCCACAAACGTGTAACCATAGGTTTTCCAACAACCATTGCCTCCAACATGAACTAGTCCATACAAATTCATCTACTATGAAATGTGTTACATCCGAAATAGATGATGCAACTGAAACCCTCAAATGAGCCAAAATCATTATAAAACAAAATTAAATCCACAATCTAAATATCCATCAATAAAATGACAATGCATTAATAAATAAGCAAATTGAAATCATTCTCAAATTAAATTGAAATCCACAATCTAAATGTTTAATGTATCAAAGTAAATAGAAATCCACTTTCTAAAAATTAAGAAACCTAAAGAATAAATACCCCCATGTCTAAATTTTAAATATTTAGAAATACCTCTAATTTCTTGCACAATGTCTCTTTACACTAACATCCTCACAAATATGAATAGCATAGATCATCACAATCCATCTTGTTTTTTGTTTGTAGAAAATGATAAGACTGAGGCACAAGCTTTTGCACAATTGCAAGTATGTATTGAATGGATATGTTGTGAAGATGGTTATAGTCCTTTACATTTTCATAGCTAAAGAATTTCCAAGGCCAAAGGTTTTCTTCCTAACATTTATTTCTAGTCTAGCAATATACAGATTTTTGTTTATTGCATTAACATATTTGAATAGTAGAGGAGAAAAAAAATAGAAATCAATACCAAGTCACCATGGATGAGGTGTGGAGCTGTGAGGCTAGTGAGAGAGTTCGTGGGCTTGAGGAGAGGGGAGGAAGATAGTGCTGCAAGAGAGGATTGTTGTTGAAGAAGAAGGAGATCTTTCGCTAGCTCAGTGTACGCGTCCTCCTCCATTTTTCTTTCAAAAATTCAGCTTAAATCATGATAAAATGGTAGATTAGCATGTAATTAGTGGATTGTAATGTTTATTTGATTTTATTAGGATTTATCAGAGATTTTTGATGAATATTCAGTAGGTTTTGCTATAGTATTTTTTACTCGACCTCTTCAGCTTTGCGATTTTCTATCTTAAAATTTACAAATCAGATCTTTATGAAGTTTGTCCCAAATGGTAGAAGACTTAGGGCTCAGTGTTTCCATGTATTTTTTGAAACTTTTTGGAGACCAGAAAGGGGTCCACCCAAAGCTCCCACTTTTGGTGATTTTCGGTGGCAACTTACTGAGCTGTTTCTCTTGATTTTCTACTTGGGGCGCACTGGATTTTCTACTCGGGGTGCACCCAAGTGGTGCACCATGGTGACTTACCATGGTGGTGCACCATGGTGACTCCCCAAGGTGGCACACTTAGGTGCAATCAATTTTGAAAATTTGTATAATTGGTAAGTTTTGATTCGTGGAAATGATTTCTGTTATGAAAAGGTTTTCAATGGATGTTTTGAAAAGGAAATGCATATTTTCAAAAGTATTTAGTGGTTTTAGGTTGGATTCGCATGGCAGTAGGGGCATAGCCAATGGGGGTATGAGACCTTTGTGAAATAAGTATGTTCCCTAGCACGTGGTTGTCGACGTCGGGCACGTGTGAAAAAGATGGTGGCTCTTTGAGGTACTTTAGGGCTCGGGTGAAAGAGACTAGTCCACCCTCATTACCCAATGCTGGCTAGGCCTTGGGTTGTAAGTCCCAGAGCGTCCAGGCACACAAGGGCGTCGTGAGGACGCATTCCATGCATGTGTTTGTGACCTGTGTGGTCATGGTACTGTGAAGCCTGTGTGGCCTAGATGGTTGGACTCCTGGACTGGGTGGTTCACTACGATTGTGCAGTAAAGTCAGGGTTGGTGCCTTATCAACTGCTTGTAGCTAGGTCAGTAACTTGTGGCCAAGATAACGTGATGGGTTTTAGTCAGATTGTGTGTGAGCGTGGTTTTAAGCTAGAACTAGCGCGTGAGTTTCTCTTGAGGTTTTTTGCTGAGTTCTAGTCCAAACTTGTGGTTTTAGCTAGTTCCAGCCAAGGTTTGGATAAACTATGTTGTGTGCTGTTTTTAGGCTGGCTACTAGTTGAGTTTCATTTTCATGAAATGCATAAATGATTTGAAAAGATGCATGGAATTTCAAAAGAAACAAGAAGAAAATATTTGAAAGGCATGACTATGAAATATTTGAAAAATACATGTGTTGTGAAAATGGCATAGTTTCATGTGTGTTTTGTTTGTTTTTGGTGGGCATGTGCTGGTTGACATTAGGTCACTCACGTGTTTTATGTTGTGATTTTCAAGTGCAGATATTAGCGCAGTCCCATACTGGTGCATATAGAAAGGAGCCACTAGCTACACATAATGTTCTGGGCAGCTAATTAGTTGTTTAAGTTGTTTCTTTGCTTTATTTTATTTTAATTCTATTAATTGGTTAAATGGGTAGTACTGATACTGATTTGTGATGCAGCAGGGTGTTATAAAGTGGTATCAGAGCATAGGTTCACTAAATGCACCAGCTTAGTTGTGTCTACTTAATGGCTCTGTAGGACTGCAAAAAATAGTGTCGCACCTGACCTATGTTTGCTTTATGGTGGCAGCAAGAGGTCGCATGGAAGCAGAGGCCATGGTCGGTGCAAGTCCCCTACATCTAATTCTAGTGTTGGGGACAGGAGTGCTTGAAGTGGCATGCAGCAGGAGCTCGGAGAAATGATACATGGGATCGTCTAGTCTCTTGGAGGAGGCAAAAAGGATGGAACCAAGGGAGACTCCTGGATATTGCAGTTTCACCGAATGAGCGCACCAACCTTTAAAGGTCGCGGCAAGCTAGAGGACAGCGAAGCGTGGCTCCTGGAGGTGGAGAAAATCGTAGAGGAAATGGAATGTTCGGCAGAAAAGTGGGTACGTCTCGCAACGTTCCAGCTTAAAGGCGATGCTGATCAATGGTGGAGGTCCATGCGTCGGACGAAGTTCCCTAACTCTGACCTGCTAATGATCTCCTAGGAAGAGTTCCAGAAGGTATTTTATGAGAAGTATTTTCCAGAATATGAGAGGGATTGACTAGATAGAGAATTCCAGAACCTAAAGCAAGGAAGCATGACCGTGGTAGAGTATGAGGCCACCTTTTCTCTATTTGAGCAGTTCATGCAAACCTTTGACATGGAGAAGCGTCGAGTCAGATACATAGAAGGATTGAATCTAGCCCTCAAATCGAGAGTCCAGGGCTTCCGGTGCTAGACCTTGACAGACGCGATCGAGCTAACAACCTGAATTGAGGACGAGTGTCAATTGTTCCTAGAAGAATACCCCAAAGGCAAAGGGAAAATGCCTTGTTCTCAACCCTCAGGTTCCAAGGATGCAAATGTTGGTAGTTCTGAGAGCTTCGGAAAGAAAAGGAAGTAGCACTCCAGCTCGGAGGGGCGCAGTGTTACTAAAGGTGTTGGTTATAGTCAGGCGTGATCAAATAGTGGCTCGGATAAGAGGACTTGCTATAGCTATGGTCGGCCAGGACATATGGCAGCGTAGTGTACATGCCCAAAGCTGAACCTGGACAACATAAAGTGTTACAACTATGGGAAGACCAGTCACTTCCAAAAGAACTACCTTGATCCCCCAAAGGCAGTTGGAGATGCACCCCGCCAATCGACTAAGGGGAGAGTGTTTGCCATCTCTGCTCCAGATGCTTGTTCCTTAGGAGACGTCGTAGAGGGTAAAGAGCAGTGACGTTATTGTAATAAGAACCTTTAATGTGATATTGTAACCAGAACTATTTCACTAGTAATGACTATGGTTATGATGTATGTTGTTAGGTTCTTTCTTTGTGGTTGATCATATGGCTCGAGTTTTATTCATCTCTGGAAGTTCGTTCTCCATCTCTGAGTCTTTTGCAACCAAGAATGGAGAAAGGCCAACTAAGTTGGCTTTCCAACTTGATGTAGTGACCCCTTTGGGAGAACACAGTTTAGCATAGAGGTACATAGAATCAGTGGATGTCAAGCTAGGGGACAAAGACTTCAAGGCCAGTCTGATTGTGATGGAGATGCAAGAATATGATATCATATTGGGAATGGACTAGTTGACAAAGCACTCAGCAATGGTAGGCTATGCGAAGAAGAGAATTTTGGCGGAATGTTCGGGTCAAGGACGGTGTATGGTGCAAGGAACCTGACCAAGCGAGCCAAGAAAAGTGATATCAGCGCTCAAGGCCTATTGCCAGCTAACAAAGGGCAGTGTAGGCTACCTTGCCTATGTAACAGCCTCCTCGTCACCAATGTTAGAGGTACAAGATATATCGATCGTGCAAGAGTACCCCGACGTCTTTCCTGAGGAGTTACCCAGAATGCTGCCATAGCGAGAAGTGGAGTTCTTAATTGATCTCGTGCTAGAGTCAGGTCCTACCTCGAAGACCCCATATTGAATGGCACCTGCTGAGTTGAGAGAGCTCTAAAGTCAATTACAAGAATTGCTGGATAAGTGATTCATCTGTCCAAGTGTATCACCCTAAGGAGCACCAATGCTATTTGTCAAGAAGAAGGACGGTTCACTCCAGTTATGCATTGACTATCAAATGCTGAATCAGATCATTGTGAAAAACAAGTATCCACTAACCAGGATTGACGATCTGTTTGACCAGCTACAAGGGGCCTCTGTATTCTCAAAGATAGACTTGAGATCAGGGTATCACCAGCTTCGGATCCGAGAATTTGACGTGCAGAAAACGGCCTTTTGGACCCAGTATGGCCATTATGAGCTCTTGGTCATGCCATTCGGGTTGACGATAGCATCAGCTGCTGTCATGGACTTGATAAATAGAGTATTCATGCCCTACCTGGACCAGCTCATGGTAGTGTTCATAAATGATGTGCTGGTATACTCTCTTGATGTGTAGACTCACTAGATGCACTTGAGGACAGTACTGGAGACATTGAGGCAGCACCAGCTCTATGCCAAATTCTCTAAGTGCGAGTTCTAGCTGGAAGAAGTGGCTTTCCTCAGTCACATCATCTCTGAGGAAGCATCAAGGTGGATCCAGCCAAGGTGGAAGCCGTTAACAATTGGGCCAGACCTAAGAACATCAGTGAGGTCAAAAGTTTCTAGGGTTTGATTGGGTATTATCGGAGATTCATCTAGAATTTCTCCAAGATAGCTACACTCTTGACCAAATTGAGGCACAAGGAAGTTCCCTTTGTGTGGGACTGGCAGTGTGAGGAGAGTTTTCTTGAGTTGAATACTTGACTGGTCACCTCTCCAGTATTGACCTTACTTTTTGGGAGTGGTGGTTTTATAGTCTATAGTGATGCTTGTGGAACCGATTTAGGGTGTATCCATGGGAGGGTCGTGGTGTATGCCTCACGCCAATTAAAGGACCATTAGAAGAATTATCCCACCCATGACATGGAAATGGCTGTAGTAGTTTTTGCCTTGAAGATCTAGAGGCACTACCTATATGGAAAAAGTTTGAGGTATTCACAGATCACCACAGCCTGAAGTACATTTTCATGTAGAAAGACCAAAATCTGAGGCAAAGGAGATGGGCAGAATACCTCAAAGATTATGACTTCAGCCTGTCATATCACCTTGGAAAGGCGAATGTGGTCGCTAATGCTTTGAGAAGAAACAATCATGTTATGGCTAGCTTAATGATCAAGGAATGGCATCTACTAGAAGGATTAGCCAAGTGCAGACCACAGAGACAGTCTCAAGGACTTGTTAGAACCTGGATGGCTAATCTATCTGTTCGCCCAAGGCTCTTAGAGGCAGTTGTGTCAACTCAGCAATTGGACCCATTTGTGTGGGATATTTGGCAGAAATTGGAGGCAGGAGAGGCACCTAATTTCTCAATCGGTGTAGACGGTGGACTAAGGTACGATGGGCGACTATACGTCCCCCATGTGGAGGAAGTGAAACAGAGACTACTTGATGCGGCCAACCGATCTTGATATACCATTCCTCCAAGAAGCACCAAAATGTACAAGGACTTGAAAAGAAATTTTTGGTGGCCTGGGATGAAAAGACAAATTATTGAGCACGTAACGAAGTGTGAGACCTACCAGATGGTGAAAATCGAGTACCAAAAGCCCAAAAGAACTCTACAACCTTTGGACATTCCAGTCTAGAAATGGAAGTAGGTATCAATGGATTTCGTGACGGGATTACCCAAGACGAGGAGAAAGAATGATACAGTATAGGTAATCGTTGACTGACTCACCAAATCAGCACACTTCCTACCCATGAGGGTAAATCTCCCTTTGGCATAGCTAACAGAACTATATGTGTCTGAGATAGTGCGGTTGCACAGAGTCCCAATCTTGATTGTATCTGACAGAGACACCCGGCTCACTTCAAGATTCTAAGAGGCGTTGCAAGAAGCGTTTGGCACAGTGTTAAACTTCAGCACCACCTTTCACCACAGACTAATGGTCAAACCGAGAGGACAATTCAGACACTAGAGGACATGCTGAGGGCCTATGTCATGGACTTTGAAGGAAGTTGGGAAGATCATCTGCCATTAATCAAGTTCACCTACAACAACAGCTATCATTCCAGCATAGAGATGGCTCCGTATGAGGCATTGTACGGAAGCCCATGTAGGACTCCCACCTGTTAAAGAGAGGTAGGTAAACGTCAGCTCATAGGGCCAGAGATCGTGCAACAATACGAAGAAAAGGTGGACCTGATCAGAAGGAGACTAGTAGTTGCACAAAGTCACCAAAAAAGCTATGCAGATAGAAGGCGCCGACCTTTGGAATTTGAAGTAGGAGACTTCGTCTTCCTAAAGGTATCACCGACCAAGGAAGTGGCAAGATTTGGACACCAAGGCAAATTGAGTCTGTGCTACATCAGACCTTACCAGATCTCCAGGAGGGTTGGTGAAGTCGCATACAAGTTGCACTTGCCTTCAAAACTCTCTGGCGTCCATAGCGTCTTCAACGTGTCAATGTTGAGGAAATGTTTGGTAGACATGTCCCAGATCATACCCCTACAGCCAAAGGAGCTACAAGGAGACCTGTCACTAGTTGAGGATGTTGTTCAGATACTGGATAAGAAAGAACAGGTTCTCAAGAATAAGGTCATTCCTCTGATATTGGTGTAGTGGCAACACCATGGTACTAAAGAAGCTACTTGGGAGCGTGAAAAGGATGTATGGATGCATTACCCCCATCTGTTTGGTTAGGAGCGAATTTCGCAGACGAAATTCTTTTAAGGAGGTAGGATGTAACACCTGGAATTCAGCAAAGATGTAATTAAGAGGTACCATGTAATTATGGGATTAATTATTAATGGATGATCATGTTGAGTGTGGCAACCTTGTGTTAGTGGTGTGATTGTCCTTCGGTGTTGGCAAGTGGTTCGGTTAACTCAATTCAAGATGGTCCAGGTGCATGTCTTAGGCGCACGTGATTGGCACACAATCCTGGCACACCATTGTGGCATACCAAACTGACGCATGTTGGTGGTGCAGTACGGCGTAACAGTATGCACAATGAATGCCACCAAAGCCCATGCTAGCCATACCCTACTCTTCTTCTCCCTGGCAGCAACACTGCATCTCCATTCCCTACATCCTCTGATCCCCGCCATACCCTAGGGCTGACGGAATCTCCCAGCTACGTCACACCATGCCTGGCTCAGTCGACGGTATCACTAGTGAAGACGACGACTACCGGGGGCCTAAAAATGGAGAAGGTAAGGCGAGGGGGAGGCATGGAGCTGTGAGGCCAGTGATAGAGTTCGTAGGCTTGATGAGAAGGGAGGAAGATAGTGCTGGAATAGAGGATCGTTGCAGGAGAGGAAGGAGATCTTCGGCCAACTCAGTGTACCCGTCTTCCTCTCTTTTTCTTTCAAAAATTCAACTTAAATCATGGTAAAGTGGTAGATTAGCATGTAATAAGTGGATTGTAATGTTTATGTGATTTTATTAGGATTTATCAGAGATTTTTGATGAATTTTCAATAGGTTTTGCTATAGTACGTTTTACCGAAACTCTTCAGCTTTGCAATTTTCTATCTTGAGATTTACAAATGGGGTCTTTATGAAATTTGTCCCAAATGGTAGAAGACTTAGGGTTCAGTATTTGCATATATTTTTCGGAATTTTTTGGAGTCCAGAAGAGGGTTCGCCCAAAGCTCCTACTTTAGGCGATTTCCGGCAGCAACTTACTGAGCTGTTGCTCTGGATTTTCTACTTGAGGCACACCATGATGGCACACCCAAGTTGCGCACCATGGTTACTCAACATGGTGGCGCACCATGTTGACTCGCCATGGTGACTCACCTGGGTGGAGCACCTAGGTGCAACCAGTTTTGGAAATTTGTATAATTGGTAAGTTTTGATTCGTGAAAATGATTTCTGTAATGAAAAGGTTTTCAATAGATGTTTTGAGAAGGAAATGCATGTTTTCAAAAGTTTTCTGTAGTTTTGAGTCAGATCCACGTGACAGTAGGGGCATAGCCGAGGGGTATGAGACCTCCGTGAAATCGGTATGTTCCCTACGTGGCTGCCGACGACAGGCATGGGTGAAAAATATCGAGGCTCTTTGACATACTATAGGATCCAGGTGAAAGAGACCGGTCCACCCTCTTTACCCAATGCTAGCTAAGCCTTGGGTTGTGAGTCCTAGGGCGTCCAAGCGCACAGGCGCGTCGTGAGGATGCACTTCATGCATGTGTTTGTGATTTGTGTGGTCATGGTATTTAAGGCCTGTGTGGTTGAGGTGGGTGGACTCCTACGTGGGGTGGTTCACCGCAACAATGCAGTAAGGTTGGGGTTGGGGCCTTGTCAACTACTTGTGATCGGGTCGGTCACCTATGACCAGGATGATGTGACGGGTTTTAGTTGGATTGTGTGCGAGCTTGCTTTTAAGCTAGAACTAGCGTGTGAGTTTCTCTTGAGGTTTTTCGCCAGGTTCTAGTCTAGACTTGTGATTTTAGCTAGTTCCAGCCAAGGTTTGAATAAACTGTGCTGTGTGCTATTTTTAGGCTAGCTACTTGCTGAGTCTGGTTTTCATGAAATGCATAAATGATTTGAAAAGATGCATGGAATTTCAAAAGAAACAAAAAGAGAATATTTGAAAAGCATGACTATGAAATATTTGAAAAATACCTGTGTTGTGAAAATGGCATAGTTTCACGTGTGTTTTGTTTGTTTTTGGTGTCCGTGTGCTGAGTGACATTAGGTCACTCACATGATTTATGTTGTGATTTTCAGGTGCAGATATTAGTGCAGTCCTGTACTGGTGCATATAGAAAGGAGCCACTAACTACACACAAGGTTCTGAGTAGTTAGTTAGTTGTTTAAGTTGTTTCTTTACTTTCTTTTAGTTTATTAATTGGTTAAATAGGTAGTACTGATGCTGATTTTTGACGCAGCGAGGTGTTACATTACCCCTTGCAAGTGAGAGGAGTGAAGAAGATGAAAGGTTTCATGAGCAACACTAAAGCAATCATTGTTATTGCGACCATAGAGAAAGGCACATTGTGAGTCATCTAAAAGGCTATTCCGGATAGGACTTAGCCTGGATGCCAAGCATTTCGATATGATTTTGTAGTTACTGTTAAGCAAACTAATAGGCAAATAATCTTGGAATTTCTCTACATTTAGTCTTTTAGGAATGAGAGTAATGAAGGTTTGATTGATATTTTAAAGAAAATCTATGTCTTCAGATTGGTGGAAAAATTGGAAGGCTTAAAGTAGAGCCCCTTTTATCATAACCTTGAAATGATGATAAAAACAAAGAGGAAAACCATCTAGGCTTGGGAATTTTTCCCTAGGTAAGGAATAAACATTATTTTTAATTTCTTCCTATGAAAAGATACCTTCAATATCATAAGCATTTGATATTTGATAGGTAAAAGAAAATCCAAATTAAAAGTGATTTCAGGGAGGGATGGCTTATTAAAAAGAGTGATGAAATGATCACGAAGCATTACAAATATTTTGTGGTGATTATGATCGAACTCCATCAATGATTAGATGTAACACCCGTAAAATTCTTTTTTGTAATTATTTACATTTTATGAAATTTATTCCTAGACAGGTGTTACTGTTCCGAGGCCCATTGTGTGGTTTTGTGCTTTTGGGCTTGGGCCCCGTGGGCTGGCTTCTATTTGCGTGTCCCTGTGCGTGGTTTAGCACTATGCTTTGTGCAATGTGCTTGTGGGGCCTGCTTGTGTGTGGGTTAGTGGTTGAGGCTTGCAGTTGGCCTCGTCGGTGGTGGCTGGCGGTTGGTTGCTGTGCGGTGTGTCGGTGGCTGAGACGCGTAGTTGGGCACTTTTTCAGCTACTCCAGGTGTAGGCTTTATAAGCTGCACCGTACTGCACCTCTCCTCGCCACCCGTTGCTTTCTTTCCCTTCCTTCTTCTTCCTTTCCCCTCCTCTTCGGCGGCGTTACTCCTCCTCCTTCACTTCCTTTCCTTTCCTCCTCATTTCTCCTTCTCCTTCCTTCTCCTTCCCCTTCTTCCTTTCCACTTGTCTCCCCACCCACTCTCTTTCCCCTGTATCCCCTTTACGCGCGCGCCGACAGAGAGAGAGGAAGAGGTCGAGGGAGTGAAGCAGAGGGTTGTGGTTGCTCGTGGTGGTGCGCGAGCTCGCGTGGGGTGCCTCGTGGCTGTGGTTACGCCGGAGTTCGCCGAAGTCGGTCGAGGATCACCGGAAGCATTTCTGAGGTACGCATCTCCACTCCTTGCAATAGAGAGCATGGAATTGGTAGAAAATGCTAGGATTGCATGAAATCTAGGTAAATTTTCTTTCCTAGAATTTATTGTGATTTATTGAGGATTTATGGAGCATTTATGCCAGTGGTTGCATTTTGGGTCGTTTTGACCCTTCT
>JAMKQA010174304.1:0-14336 GCA_024699735.1 Posidonia australis
TCGGATTTATCCCAATTTCTGCTGTTTTACGAGACGCTTTCTGAGAATTTCACGATTTTCACGATTTTCCTCATCGCCCAAGGGCGTACAGTAAAGCGGCATTAATAATGCCTACATTTGACCCTCGGATTAACTTTTTCCTTTGATTTCACTTCTCCTTGATTTGGAATGTTTTTGGTCACCTTCATGCATGAGCATATAGAATAAGCAAGCATACATTTAGCAGACCATAGACAGTAGGAAACCTAGAAAGATCGAGTTTTCTTGGGCGTATGGGGTTGCCTAACCCCTTCCCTATGCGTAACCAGAATCCTTACCCTTTCTCTGGCCCGTATTCATCTTGCATTATCCATTAGGCACGGATCACGCATGCATCTTTGCGTCTTGTTTACTTTCTGTCTTTTTTTGTGTTTTCTTGGTTTTCTTCGTCTTTCCATTAAAAGACTAGGTGGCGACTCCTTTCCTCATCCTTTTTATCTTCCCTTTGGTGTTTTTGAGTCTTGTCTCTTCCTCCGGATTCACCATATTCGCCGTGACTGTATCAGATCTCCCAGTGTGTTTCTGCACACCGGAGTAGGTTTGGTGAACCGTGCCCAGGGGTTCCACCAGCATGGTCACACAAAGTAATAGGTTTGACCCTTGGAGGACGAAAAATGTGCTCCCATGAGCTTGAAAGAATGTTGGCGAAACATCAATCACTTGCATGGGATATTCCAAACTTCAACATGATTTTTTATCAGAAAATGGTATTTATTGGATATAAACACAAAGACAGTTGGGTCTATGCTGACCTTCACAACATGAACTCTGTTAGATCTATTATTAGTAAGTGCTATAGGCCCATATAAATTATATAGGTAAATGGATATCCATGTAACTAGTGTGGGCTAAATATATGTGTAATCCTTTGCTTAATGAAGATAATCCTAGTCATTCTCTCTAATCTCAACATAGTACCACAGTTGGTGACTGATATTCTGCCTTGTACGTGTATTTGTGGTTGTTGTTTGTCGTGGTGGTGTGTATCATGGCTATTTCTTCTATCTTCAACGTTACTTATGATGCATGACTGTGAAATCTCATTGGTACTACTATAAAACTCAATGGTAGCAACTATCTATTGTAGTAAAAAGCCTTTACCATGTTGTTGGGTACCTATTGGAAAGTGAAGCACAGCAATGATGACCTGCCTACTACAAAAGAACCCACTTATGATGACAGGTTTGCCTGTGACTGTGGAGTTATATCATGGAACCTAATATTGCCTTAGATGTGATGTTTTTGACTCCAACAAAAAAGATATGGGATATGTTAAAGGAAACGTACAGCCATAAGAAAAACATATCCAGTGTCTTTGAGATTTACGAAAAGTTCTTCTCTCTTTCAACAAGGAGGTTGTTCTATTTAGGAGTTTTACACGTCATTTCGCTCACTTATGGACGAACTGGATACTCATCAACCGATTGCCATTGATGTGAAGATACTCAAAGAATATCGCAATGGTTTGGCAGTCGCCAAGTTCCTCCCCAAGCTTTGACTAGATGTTGCCTCACAGATTTATGGCCATGCACTTGATGTAGATATTGTTCCATCTCAGTCCACAACATTCACTTGTGCATTACGTATTTCTACCAGTGTGCCTACGCCTCTACTAGTTCGTGGTCATGGACATGGCCAAGGTTGCTATCAGGGGAGGACATGGAACTTGCAAGTGTGATCATTATGGTCAGACTAACGACACCTCTTAAAAGTGTTAAGATAACTTCAGTTGACCTGAATAGGCTCAACATGCTACCATAGAGAGCTATCCTAGTGATTAGTCTTCATCTGAATTGGTGACTATGTCACAGGTCAATTACGAGAAATTTCTTCAGTTGCAAGCAAACCAACCATCCATCATCGTCTCTCATGCTACAACTTCAGGTATAGGTACTTTCTTAGCTTCTAAAGACAGTTCTTAAATTATAGACTCAGGTGTCTCTACACATATATCAAGTACTCATGATCTATTCACTTGCCTCTCTACCTTATCTAAAATTCGTTTTATTTTTATTGTTGATGGTCATCAATGTGCTATCTTTGGGGAAGGCATTGTTCAAGCCACTTCCCAACTTACCCTTGATCAAGTTCACTATGTGCCTAACTTTCCTATTAACTTACTTTCCATCAATGTCATCACTAAAGCCTCAAATTGTTGTGTGACCTTTTTGCCTATTCATTATACCTTTCAGAATCTACAGACAGGTAGGAGGATTGATTTGAACCGTGAACATGATTGTGGTGCATTCCTACAGGTTCGTAATGAAATACCTTAAGGATTGGCGTCTTCAGTGTCCACTCTAGAGCCCTTAATCCACTACCTTCTTGATCACCACTCTCATCACAAACTTCAACAATCACTTCCTTGAATCTCAATTGAGTTTTTTGAGTGTGCCAGTTAGGTACGAATCGTCATGCTACCTACAAGTAACCTTCTATTTATACAAATCTAGGTATGTTTGAGTTAGTTTATTGTAATACTTGGTCCTACTCGTGTCTCACCTATGTATGGTTATCATCATTATATTATTTTTATAGATGATTGTTCTCGTATTTCATATGTGTATCTCCTCGAAGATAGGGTACATGTTCTTGATGTTGTTAATTGCTAAAATAATCACCCAATTTTCTACTTTTCCTAAATGTTTTCACACTGACAATACTTAGGAGTTTGTTCAAAATTATTGTGCTTCCTTGAGAATTTTACATCAAACATTTCAACAAAATATTGTAATAGAGACAAAACACAGACATATTCTTGCACCATTATGTTAAAGATAAATGTTCTTAAGTAACTATGATTTGATGTTGTTCTTGCAACTTCCTATCTTATTAGTAGGATGCCATTTGCTGCTCTTGACAAGGACCTACCCCTTACAAGGTTGTATCCTACTATTCTCTTATTTCAATTACCTCCTAAGGTGTTTGAATGTGCTGTCTTTGTTTCATTCACCTCGTTCCATTAAATGTGTGTCTGTGGGATACTCTCAGACTCAAAAAAGGTATAAGTGTTACCATCTTACTACTAAATAGTACTTTAATCTCTGCTATTGTTACCATCCTACTCCTATTAAGGACTCCACCACCACTAATGACATGCTTGTAGCTATAGAAGTTCCATCTTGTTCTTTGCAAGTATATCAATGTTGATAGTGGAAGCATTAGTCACCTCATTTGGGAGTTGGTGACCCAACTTGTGGGAGCTAGCTCACGTAGTCACCTGTTGCTGGATTTATACTATCAAATACAAAGTAGACGGCACAGTTGATCGATACATAGCCAAATTGGTAGCTCAAGGGTTCACTCAAACTTATGGTATTGACTATGATCGGACCTTCTCTCTAGTAGCTTGCCTTAATTCTATCAGGATTATTCTGTTTATGGCGATAAATGATTCCTGGGAGTTGTGCTAGCTAGATGTAAAAAATGCCCTCTTGTATAATGATTTTATAGAGACTATCCTTATAAAACAATCTCCAAGGTATGTCACTCAGGAAGATGACAGAGTATACAAGCTCAAGAAGGCAATGTATGGCCTAAATAGAGCCCCAAAGCATGATTTGAGAAATTCTATCACATAATGTTGAATGGAGGTTTTCAAAAATGTGTTGTGGATCATTCAATCTTCTACAAGAGATCTGATTAGAGATGTGTGCTGCTTGTGGTCTATGTAGACGATATTCTGGTGACTGACAGTGACCAAGGAGACATGAAAGAATACATTGCATCTCATTTTATCATTAAGGATTTAGGCAAACCAAGGTATTTCCTCAGTATCAAGTTTGCCTATGCCAGTGGAAAAATAATGTTATCCCAAAAAAAGTATGCACTTGATCTTCTTCAAGAGACAGGACTCTTGGGATGCAAACTAGAGAGCACCTCTATTGAGCAGTCACCACCCCTTTGGGATATCAACTCTGAGCTGTTGGATGACCTAGGTCAGTATAGGAGGCTGATTGGCAAGCTCATTTATTTTACAGTGACTCAGCTAGATATTTCATACGGTGTTAGTTTACTGAGTCAGTTCATCGATGAGCCAAGGAAGGTACACTAGAGTGGAACTTTGTGGGTCCTTTCCTATGTGAAAAGCTCTCTAGGAAAAAGATCTGATCTATCAAAGGAATGGCCATATGAATGTTGTGACATACTTAGACTCAGGATATACAGGAGATCTAGGGGATAGGAAGTCTACCTCCGACTTCTGTACCTACGTAGGAAGAAACCTTGTCATATAAAGGAATAAGAAACATAATGTGGTATCATGTTCCAATGCAAAAGTAGAGTACAGGTCCATGACATAGACCACATGTGAGATAATATGGATCAGATCCCTTCTTTCTGATCTTTGCTTATCACCTGAGGCACTGATGCCAATGTTCTATAACACAATCAAGCAGCCATTTTCATTGTCAACAATCCTACCTTCTATGAGCATACTAAGCATATTGAGGTCGATTGTCATTATGTGCGAGATATAGTGTTGAAAGGGATCATCTCCACCCTACATACTCATTCATCTGAGCAGCTAGTTGATGTCTTCATAAAGGGTTTGAGTATTAGGGTATTCAAATCTCTATGTACCAAGTTGTATCTTCTTGATGTGTATGCTCCAGCTTCAGGAGAAGTGTTAGAGTTATAGCTTTATTGAGTATATAGGTTAGTGGATTATCGGATATCCATTTAGTAGAGGATATTCTTTAACTCTTTATATATATGTAACTCTCTCTGTCTAGTAAATGTTAAAGATCTTCATTGTTCAATAACATCAACACACACATTTACAATTCCTTCTCCCGCAAACCTTCATGTACCTATTGCTTTTCGAAAGGATAAGCGATCTACCATTGCTCATCTTATTTTTCATTTTATATCTGATGATCATCTTCACCCATCTTTTCATATGTTTTCCTTAACCATTTTGTCTAAGTCTACTCCCTGGAACTACGAAGAAGCACTTCTTGCTTCTCATTGGAAAGCTACAATGGATGTAAAGATGCATGTACCGATATCTTGTGGTACATGAGACTTGGTTTCTCACTTTGCTGAAACTAATGTAGTTGGCTATCACTGGGTCTACACCATAATGTACAATTCTGATGATTCTGTGGATCGATACAAAGTTCACTTTGTTGTCTGTGGTTTTACACATACATTTGGGGTTGATTATGTAAAGACCTCTCACCTATTACAAAACTAAACTCTATTCGTGTATTGCTCTTTATCTTTATCTACCAGTTGTGGGAATTGTCAGCATATGGGGTTTTATCCCTATTCGTGATATTAAAAATACGTTCCTTTATAGTAATTCAACATAACAAGTACATATGGAGCAAACTCTAAGATATGTTGCTCAGAGGAAAGATAAAGTTTGTCTTCTTAGGATGATTATTTATAGTTTGAAGCAGAATCCAAAAACTTGATTTAAGAAATTAAGATTATAATGGAAAATGGTTTTCAACGTTGTGTTATTGATCATTCAATGTTCATCAAAAGGCAAAGTAGGGACAGTATTATCTTAATAATGTATGTTGATAACATTTTTCTCACAGACAGCGACATCACAAGGATCACGAAAACAAAGGAATATCTGAAGAAGTATTATGACACAAAAGACAAAGGAAGGCCAAGATAATTTCTGAGAATTGAGTTTACTCATGGTAGAGATAAGATGGCTCTATCATAGAGGAAGTATGCACTTAACATTTTTTAAGAAATTGGACTTCTAGGGTGCAAACCAGAAAGTATTCTTATAGATTAATGTCTAGGTTTTTAGGACAACACCTTAGAAGCCTTTAAAAATGTTGGACGATATAAACAAGTGGTTGGGAAATTGATTTATTTGACTACCACACATCTAAATATTTCTTATGTTGTTGGTCTCCTTAGTCAATTTATACATGAACTTAAGATGACACATTGGAAAGGTGCTCTATGTGTATTAACATACATTAAAGATACTTCTAGCAATGTCCTTGTATACAGAAAACATGGACTTCTTAAAGTTAAGGCTTACTCAGACTCTAACTATACTGATGATAAAGGAGATTGAAAGTCTGTTAGAGTTAAGTTTATATTATTATTATTAGAGTCTTATTAGATAGTAGTGGTTCATTGAGTTATTAGATAACTATTTATGTTAGATATTTAGTAAACCCTATATATATGTACTCCTTAGTCATTAATCAATAACACATCATTATTTTTCCCTTTAATCTTTATATGATACTAAAGCATAGGTTTTAGGGATCCACCAATGAAAACAACAAAAAAAATACAAAAGAAAAGAGAAAGAAAGAAACACACACATCTACTGTAGATACCCCACTTTGGCAGCCACTCGCTAATAGATTCCTCCAGAAGAATGCACTCCAATAGTAGAGAGGCATTCTTTTCTACACCAGAAGTCCATTCCTACCCTAACTCCAGCCTTCAAGCCTTAATACATCATAAACCTATCCTAAAATCCAAACCCAAGCCCATATAATGGTCTAACATTCAAGGAATGGGTCTTAAATCCATGTAGTAGGCCCAATGCATCTTTCCAATGCGTATTAGTGGCACAGGTTGTCGGCACAGATTGTCAACACAATGCCCTGGATCAGTAACTAATCTGTTAAGAGGATTGTCTGATCTTTCACTCATTGGACCACTAATTATCCTATCTCCATTAATTGGCATGGATCTATGCATGTTCCTTGAGATTTGTGGATCATCATATCCCTTTTCCTACTATAAATCTCAATCAAATCCCAATAATTAAATCCAAACCACCCATCTTTAATCCTTTCTTCAAATCAATGACTCATAATCCATATCTCTCCCTACAAAATAGTCCTCTTCTCCCATGTAGAAGTTTCTTGACAGTCCATCTCGCTCACACCCACCTACCTAAAGATTCACAAGCCACCTTTGGCCACCAAACTACTTTCTCCAACCTACTAAACCCATTGCATTACCATCTTCATCCACCCAACATACTACATTACCATTGTATAATCCTCCATAGCATCTACACATCCTCCTTAAGCCAGCATCGTCATCTCGAGACCTTGAGTTGAAACACAATGTCGTGTCCGATCGAGCAACATCCTTACCGACAACCAAACCACAACCGAGCACTCATTACACAACCATTTCCGTTGACCACACCCCTGCATCCGAATCCATCTCTCAAGCCAAGTCACTATTCCCTTGGCCTCTAATGCTTGCCATCTAACCTCCTCGCATCTACCTTCGTTGCATCCACGAATCGAGCTAATAGTTGGAGAAACAACCATTAGGAGCCAACATCGGGAAGGACAACCGACCTATCAACGCAAGTAAGCCCTCATCCCTTAGCCTAATTATCATCATCTTAGCCTTATGGTGTTTCCATGGTGTTAAATTGCCCATGATGCATCCATGTTTTACCATCATGCACCCACTACATCTCTACCATCGCTGATGGGTTATCTCTACCCGTGCTAGGCCAACTGCCTATGAGCACGTAGAGATTTGTCTGGTCGTATCTCTGCCTTTCCTATAACTTCTCTAAGTCATCCCAGGGGTCATTCGACGCTCCTTGCTATCTATATGGCTGGCTGAGCTCATGGCTTCCGACGAGATACGATGAAGGTGACGAAAGGCCTTCATGGCATGCATCACCATCAACATTGCATCCTCACCTCTCCACATGCTCTCTCTGACCTCTGGAAACATTGAAACGCCTCCTTGGAGCCCATGGTCTAAGTTCACAAGCAAGGATGCCAATGGAATCCAACCAAGGCCGAAGGAGATGGGTGCGATCATTCACACATCCACACTTACATCCAAACATCCAGACATGTTCACTAGCATCCATACATGCTTCCCTTGCACCCTATCGTGTGTTTACGTCACTATATTCATCCTCAGTATGATGACAAAGCTTGCAGGCAGCTCTGCAATTCATCTAGCGTGTCCCAATAGTGCATCTAGTCCGTGTGGATGACCAACGTGATTAGCCTATGCAAGTCGCCTGGTTTAGGACAGACTACACAGCTAAGCACCAAGCATTGTGTTATTTAGTTTTCTCTTCTAATCTTGCATGGTTACTTTTGTTACATGCATTTGCATGTCTTCAACTGCATTACATGGTTTCTCTTCGTGCTTTTCGGCATTCTGTATCTATCTATAGGATGATAATGCTTACTATACAGTGTTCTTTTGACCAACGTACGAGAGCCTTGGTCTAGAACTCGTGTAGCATTGTTGAGTATTAGATTGCATTGTTTTCCACCTCTCATATCATTCACACTGGCATGGCATCAAGCATTCATCTATCCTAGACTAAGCAAGCATATATTTGTATTTGCCACACAAGTGAATGATTTGTCAAGAAAGTTCGATTCGTCGGACATGTGGGGTTGCCTAACACCTTCTCCATGCGTAATAGGAATCCTTACTCTCTCTTTGGTCCACAATGACCAATGTGTTGCATCTATTAGACACGAAACATATATACACATTCATTTGCATTCATCATTTTTATCACATTCTCACATTCGATTTTTCTCGTCTTCTGATCCCAAATAGGTTAGGTTACAACTCCATTTTGTTTTCCTTATCCTTTTCTTTAATGTTTTTGAGTCAAGTGTCCTTCCTCGAATTCACCATTTTCACCGTGACCTTATTGATTTTTGTGCTCTTGCTCATACGAAAGTCAATCGCCA
Organism: Posidonia australis; assembly: GCA_024699735.1. NCBI lineage: Eukaryota > Viridiplantae > Streptophyta > Magnoliopsida > Alismatales > Posidoniaceae > Posidonia > Posidonia australis. Next base: position 8,730 of record JAMKQA010174304.1, read on the forward strand.
GTATGATCACACTTGCTGCCACTACCTAGCCGCTCGTGCTATAGCAACATACTTAACACTGGCCAACCCTATCACCTGCATCATCGCCTTCAACCTTCCTTCCTGCCTTCGTTAGTTCCTCTTCCTTTATCTCACCTAGCCAGTACTTTATTCTACTTCCTTTTCTTCAGCCCAATATCTTCTCATCAAGGGTTGATGAATCTTACAACACAACGTTGACTTCCTCTTAGCCCCCAACCACCATCATTTGATCCTATGACCACCGTCATGCCCTCCCCTCCCAACAGCCACCAACCTCCTTCCTCCCTTCCCCAACCTCCTTCTACATCTATTTTCAAGCCCTCCCTTTCCCCATAACACCAAGGGGGCTACCTCCTAAGTTATAATGGCCTCAACATCACCGTCAGAGTACCAGATCAGTATATTTTAGGCCACTGAAGTAGTCTATTATAGTGATTGTGCGTAGACACTTGTTGTCTACATTTCTATGTGCCACTAAAATTGTCGAGTGTGTGTTTTTAGGTGGTTTGTACCACTAGATCATTGTTGTAGATGCCCAAAAGGTATTTATGCTATGTTTGAGCAATAGTTTCTTTACGTACATCGTAGTTTGTGATGGATCAAACTTTATGTATTTTAAGTGGTGAAAAATGATCACCCGCAAGTCATTGATCAAGAATCTTAGTGGCACATCAAAGAAACTAAATAGGAAGAATTATTTACTGTGGATACAGAGTTTTGAGATATTTATTGCCTCCCATCAAAAACTAAAGCACCTCATTCAGTCGCCTCCTGATGCTAAGGATGCAACATACGAATATTAGTACACCGATGATGTCGCCATTGTCTCCTAGTTAGTTAGCAGCATAGAATCCAATGCTGCCAATGACGTAATGATGCTTACCCTACAAGAAGATTTGAGACACATTAAAGACTACATATGAGCATGAGAAAATGATTTCCAAGGGCTTAAGGTATATGAACAGTTGTTTATACTTAGATAGAGAGACAAATCAGTGTTGGATCACTATACTGCTCTACGAGTTCTTTTAGATGAGCCTTATGTTTACCAACCACTGACAGCTGATATCAGTAAGATGCAGTGGTACAGAGATGAGCTAGCAGTAGCCACCTACCACTCAAGCCTTAATCCCAAGCTCTCCTTATAGATTCATAGACAGATTATGGGTGTCATACAATTCCTAACTTGTAGGCTATGTTTGCTAGACTTCTACAGATTTCCACTGCTACACCTAGATCAATCAGCTATGGTAGCTTCTCGTGGTCGTGCTCATGGCCATGATAGCTGGGGAGGACATGGTGGACATACTGATAATGGAGCACGACCTTGTTGTCAGCATTGTGGGTAGACTGAACACAAATAAGATAAATGCTAGGACAACTTTGGCAAACCACAATGGACTAATGCTACTACAAAGAAAGCTCCTGCTACACTTATTGATGAACAAACTAATACCATCTCACAGGTCGACTACGAGTGCTTCCTACAGCTTCAAGCCACTAACACCACTGCCACTACATCACATGCTACTATCTCAGGTACACGTACCATACTTACCTTTAGGAACAATTCCTGAATTATAGACTCGAGGACCTTTTCTCAGGTACACATGATCTTTTTACTAGTCTCTCCTAGTTATTCGATATTTGCCAATGGTCATTCTTGTTCAGTATCTAGAGAAAAGATTGTGCAAACCTCTTTCCCGATTAGACTTCAAAAATTACTTTATGTACCTAACTTTCATGTTAACTTTTTATCTATTAAAGCTATTATCAAGCAATTGCTTTATTATGTGACCTTTTTTCCCTTTCATTGTAAATATTAAGATTTATAGACAGTAAAGAGGATTAATTTAGGCCATGACCTGGAACATAATGTGTACCTATTAGTTCGTCATGAGACATTTCGAGGACTTCCATCTCTGATGTCCATGTCTGACCCTTATATTTTGTAGCACTATTGACTTGGTCACCTGTTTCATAGAAAGTTGTAGCAGACATTGCCTTGGATTTATATATCATCTTCTGATTATGAGTCGTGTCAATTGAATAAGCATCATCGTGTTACCTTTCAACATATTCGTTTTGTGTCTAGCTAGAGTTAGTTTGAATTAGCCCATTGTGATATTTAAGGTCCAACTAGAGTTCCATCTGTATTTGGTCATAACTATTATAATGTTTTTAGAGATAATTATTCTCATGCGTCATATTCTTGATCTGATCAAAGTTTTTTTAATAAAATAATAAATCAATTTTTCGTTACACCAAAATGTTTATATACTAATAATGCTTTAGAATTTATTCAGTCAAGAATTCAATCATATTGTGTATCATTGGGGGTTATCCATCAGACTACTTGTCCTTGTACTTCTGAACGTCACCTACACCATTATGTTGCAGATGAAAATTTCAAAATTCTTATGGTCTGATGTTATTCTTATAACTTCTTAATTAATAAATAAAATGCCCATTACTTCTTTGGGTAGTGAAATTCCTCTCCGATGTCATTGTCTAGGTACGGAAATATTCTCACTACCACTTAAGCCCCCTTTGGATCCATGAATAATACTTGAAATAACTTCAAAATAGGAATTACTATTCTATTAGATTGTCTAATAATCGAAATAAACGAAAAATAATAATTCCTATTTTGATTTCCTTATTCCAGAATAGTTATACTGTAGTAATAGTAGAATGGTGTTATTCTGCTAAGTTATTTTTATACATATATATATAAGGTATGTTTATTTTTTGTTTAAAACTAATACATATATAATATGATGTATACATACTTTAAAGTAGATATATATCTTGATAATCAAATTTATTATTATTAAACTAAATGTTTTCCATTTATTCTAACACTTATTCTGATATTTATTCTACTTTTCATCCAAATCAGAATATCTTCCTATATACACTTATTCACTTTTAAAGGAAAATCACTTTCAAACTGTATAATAATACCATTAGAGTTATAGCTTTATATTATGTATCTTTGGTATATGGGTTAGTAGGTTACTGGATATCCATTTAGTAGAGGGTATTCTTTGACTCACTATGTATATGTAACTCCTCTCTCTAATAATAGAGACGCAGATCATTATCTTCCCTAAATTCTACATGGACTAACCCTAACAAAAAAGGAAAAAAAACCGCAAGCAACACCTCCTCCCTACGCCGCTGGATCAGGCTGACATCCACGCCGTTTGCCCTCCCACTGTGGTCACCAACCCTAGCCGCCGTCTCCCCCTCCTGCTGGTGTCTCTTCTAGGCACAACTCAGCCTTTTGCTGACGACTTTCTCTTTCCTTGCCACCTGCTGTTGCTGTAGCAGCTATCAAGGGAACCGATGGCCCCCTCACACACATCGAAAAGGGCAGTCTAGCCTCATCACACCCTCTGTCCAGTAGTCAGGCCATGTGTTAGGACTCCTTATCTCCTATTTTTGTCGTTTGTGGGTGGATACATGATATCCACCAGTGTTTGAGCCTTCGAACTGCATAATGGTGTTCCTAGTAGGCGATTGTGGCTTGTTTTTCGTCGTATATTCATCAAATCAAGTGGTTCTCTTCTTGTTTTCCTAAAAAATCAGACCATATATTACTCTGTTATCATGGCCACACGTGAATCCCTAGTCAAGAACCTCAGTAGAACATCTGAGAAATTGAATGGAAAAAACTATTTACTCTGGTCACAAAACTTTGAGATTTTTATTATTACACATAGAAAACTTAGTCATCTCACCAAACCACTTCCAAACAGTAAAGATGTCACATATGATGACTGGTTCACAGATGATGCAACCATTGTTTCATAGATGGTAAACAGTATGAAGCGTACTATGGCTTAGGGCGTTATGATGCTGAGGCCCGCCAAGAAGATTTGGGATACTCTTCGTCTTACCTATGGTCATGAGAAGAATATATCGAGAGTTTTTGAGGTATACGAACAACTGTTCACACTTAGTCAGGGGGATCATTCTATCCCAAAGTATTTTACATTATTGCGAGGTTTGCTAGATGAACTTGAGGTGCATCAACCCTTGACGATTGATATTACACATATGAGACAATATCAGAAAGAGCTAGCTGTGGCCATCTATCTTTTCAATTTGTCTCCTGAGCTCAGTTCTCATATCAAAGACTGATCCTAAGAGTTGACAATGTACCAGATCTGTAGACCACCTTTGCATGGATTCTACGCATCTCTAGAACTACTCCCTCCTCAGTCCCTAATCAGTCCACTATGACAGCTACACGTGGTCGAGGATGTGGTGGTTCCCGTGGAGAGGGTCATGGCCGTATAGATACTAGAGGAAGCCCTCATTGTACTCATTATGGTAAGACAAGTCATCATGTTGAGAGGTGTTGGAATTTGCATGATTGACCTTCTTCTTCTCCTTTTGTACATGTTACTACAAAGTCTCCACCAGCCCATTCCACCAGTAAGGAACAGACAGTCATTATCTCGCAGGCTGATTATGACAAGTTCCTACAGTTAAAAGTCATTAACTCTACCATCACTGCCTCTTATTCCACTTCCACAGGTACTAGTGCTCTTCTGACTTTCAAGGATTCCTCCTAGATAATTGATTCCGATGCTTCCTTCCACATGTCAAGTACAAAAATCTTGTTTACTCGTCTGTCATAGTTGTTTGATATTAAGTCTATGGCCATTGTTGACAGTCGATCTTGTTCAGTTTCTGGAAAAGGGGTTATGCAAGCCTCTTCCCAGCTTTCTCTTGATAGAGTTTTATGTGTCTAACTTTTTTGTAATTGTTCTTTGTATCAGTTTTATTACAAAACAACTACGTTGTGACTTTTCTTCCTTTTCACTGCACTTCTAAGGATTTACGAACGAGGCGGAGGATTGGTTTGGACCGTAAGCGCGTAAATGGTGTGTACCTACTAGTCAGTGACGAGATACCTCAAGGATTAGCAACTGTGGCTTCTACCTCAGAGCCGTCTTTGCTATGGTAGTACAGTTAGGTCACCCCTTTCACCATAAGTTACAACATGCATTACCATGGGTGACTATTTCTCCCTTTGAGTATGAGTCATGTTAGTTGGAAAAGCATCGCTGTACTTCCTTTAGGTAATTGCATCTTGTGTCTAGTCCTAATTTATTTGAGTTAGTGCATTGTGACATCTAGGGTCCCACTAAAGTCTCGTCTGTGTTTGGTAATCGTTACTACATTGTCTTTGTTGATGATTGTTCTAGGGTTTCTTGGGTATATCTGTTAAAAGACCGTAGCCATATTTATGTAAAGTTTTTCTTTCTGAAATAAAAAATCAGTTTGATTTTACTCCCAAGTGTTTACATACTGATAATGCATTAGAATTTGTTCAAAATATGATTGAATTTTATTGTACATCCTTAAGCATTATACATCAAACCACTTGTCCTCACACCTTCCAACAAAATAAGGAGGCAGAACGAAAACACAGGTGTAGACACCCCAATTTTGAGCTCATTTGGCAGCAGGCTCCTCCGGTTGATGCTCTGGTCGCAACCACCGAAACCCTAGCTCACACAAGCCCAATTAGGTTCACACTAGCCCACATGACCTAATAAAACACTAAAA
>JAMKQA010174305.1:0-13927 GCA_024699735.1 Posidonia australis
CTTAAAATATCTAAGTGAAACTTAGGCAAATAAGAAGAAAATGGGACATTTCATAGCAAATTGGATGGATGGCCTAATTTGGACAAGATGAAATCATAGGGAGATTAGTGGCTATTAGGGGCCTTGTGGCCAAGGCAGATTCGGGCTCAGTGGACCTATGCGGGCCTTGTGGGCCCCCATGGGCCCAAATGGGTTTAAATGGGCCCAAAACAAGTTGAAAGAGTTTTAAAAGTGCTAGATGGGCCTAATTAAGTTTGATGGGCCCAAGTGAGCTCAATTAGGGCTTAACGGGCCTAAATGGGCCTTCATGGGCCCAATTGGGTCTCCATGAATCCAATGGCCTAGGTTAAGGGGTTTGAGCCCAGCCACCAGACCCTCGTCCTGCAAAATTAGGAAAATTGGGGTGTCTACACGGACACTCTGCTAAACTCTCTTTTTAGCACAGTCGATCATAGTTGAATGTTGTGCTAGCCAGTCCATCCCTAGGATAATATCACTATTAGATTGGCTTTGAAATCCTAGTCCCCATGCTTCACATTGATTGACCATAGATATTTCCATGCTAAGCTGTGCTCTCCCAGTGAGGTCACCATGTCAAGATGGAAAGCCAACCTAGCTGGCCTGTCATCAATCTTAGTAGCAAATGACTCAAAGATAAAAGAAAAAGAACTTTTCGAGTCAAATAGGACTCTAACCATACGATCAGTCATAAGAAAGGAACCTAGATATCATTTCATAATACCCATTATCATCAACAACAACATAAGGAGGAATATCAACATGCCATCCTTGGATACATCATCTGTTCCTTTTTGAGAGGCCGTAATGCCATCCTTGGATATATTATCAGTTAGAGGAGAATTGAGGTGGATCCCAACAAAGCCAAAGGCATCATCGAAATGCCTCCCCCCGCAACAGAAAAGGAAGTTTGAGGTTTAATGGGGCAACTGCAATACATTAGCAAGTTCATTACTTAGCTCACTTTGATATGAGAACCAATCTTGAAGCTCCTAAGAAAGAATGCACAGATCCATTGGAGAGAGGAGTGCCATGATGCTTTTGATAAGATCAAGTAGCTTCTAGTGAGGCCTCTAGTCTTAGTCCCACCAACACCAGGACGACCCTTGCTGTTTTATCTAACAGTCACACAATATTCAATGAGAGTAGTCCTAGGTGAACATGATGAGACAGGCCACAAGGAGAAAGCCATCTACTATTTGAGCAAGAAATTCAATGATTGCAAAGCCAAGTATAGCACCATTGAAAAGGTCTGCCTATCCCTCATTTAGGTCACACAACGCCTCAGACATTATATGATGGTGTATGATGTTCTACTTCTATGCCGCCATGATCCCATGAAATATCTATTCTAGAAGTTGACACTAGTAGGCAAGTGTGTCAAGTGGCAAGTGTTGTTGTCCCAATACGACATCACCTTTGTCACACAAAAATCCATGAAAGGGTAGGTCGTAGCAGAAGACTAGGCTGATTTACCATTGCTAGAATATCAATCCTTGTAGACTCGGTTTCCTAATGAAGATATACTATTTGCCATGGACGATGCCGAGCTAGAAGGGCCTAGAGACAGGAAACAATGACAACTCTACTTGACGGTGCAATAAACAAAAAGAGAATGGGCATCCGTGTAGTGTTGACAACGCCACATGGCTAGTTGATCCCATTTGTCAGAAAGCTAACCTTTGAGTGCACCAACAATGTGGCCAAATATGAAGCATTCATCCTTGGACTTCAAGCTACACTTCAGCACGGAGTGCAGAAATTGCAAGTACATGGTGACGCTATGCTAGTCATCTTGCAAGTAAATGGCAATTGGAAGACAAAGGACTTGAAGCTTGTTCCATACCACACCTACATCCTAAAACTCAATGTAGAATTTGAAGAAATCCACTTCTCCTTCATGAATAGAGTCAAGAATGCCTATGACGATGCACTCGCCACTCTAACATCTTGACTATCCATACCAGAAGACCGTGCAATGGATGTATCAGTCACCTGTGCAAATCTGCCTACACACTACATGAGAATAAAAGAAGTAGATCCAACAAAGGAGCTTGTGTGGTATCATGATATTAAAGTCTTCTTAGAAACCAAGAACCATCTGCCTAAAGCCTCAACTACAAACAGGAAAACCATGATCTGATTGGCATCAAAATATGTGCTTGGAGCCGGTCACCTATAGAAAAGGTCCAATAATCAGATCTATGAGCATAAAAGAAGTAGATCCGACAAAAGAGCTTCTATGGTATCATGATATTAAAGTCTTCTTAGAAACCGAGAACCATCTGCCAAAAGCCTCATTTACAAACAGGAAAAGCATGACCCAGTTGGCATCAAAATATGTGCTTGTCGGAGATCACCGGAAGTGTACGTATTCCCATTCTTTACTTCCTCTTTCAATTCTATCTTTAAAAGCTTGATTAATGTTATGATTCCGGTTGAAAGGCATGAGAATGAGTTAATGAGCATGAAATCATGGTCGTATGTGATTTTGAGAATTTTCCATGATTTATTTAGAATTTTAATGGATTATTACAAGAAGTTGATATAGTGGCTTGGGATGAGTCTTTGTAGCTTTTGATTTTATATCTCAAAATATAGGCAATGGTTTTCAATGAAACTTGTCCCAAATAGAAGTAGACTTGACATACTAGATTATATGTTTTATACAGGATTTGTGGTTCACTAGAAAGGGGTCCAATAGAGGTCCCAATTCTGGCGAATGAATGAGTAGGGTATGGGGAGAGATTTCAAAAAACGAGATATTCAGTATGCCAAATAAAATCGATATGCCATTTTTCTATCAGTATTCAGTCTTGAGCCTTATTTCGGACGACCAAATATGTTCGGTTGATTGTTTCAGGAGATTTTGGACAACCGAAATGTTCCAGTCTTCCAAACCTAGGAAATTCGGATGACTGTTCCAAAATTCGGTCGACCAATCTGGACATTTGGGCCTATTTCGGTTTGTCGTTTTGATTCAGTATGCTGAACTAGACCCCAAAGCCAAATAAAAGAGATTTTTGATAAAGATGAATATGAATGGATTTTTATGCCTAATTGATGTGTTTTGCCATATGGTTTAGAAAGAGTTTTATAAAGGTTTATAGAAGGGGGGGTTTGTGCCTTTAGAACCTAAAGGAAACTAAGGGAAAGGAAAGTAATTTCCCTTTGACCATATTTTAAAGTGGCATTTGTGCTTTCATAAGGAAAAGGTAATGGTTTCCTTTGGTTTCCAAAGTATAAAAGGCAAGGAGATTTTTTTTTCGTGGCCCATACACTCGAATCCCAAAGGAAACACCCCTACTGCTTTGTCGTCCTCCTCCTCCTTTAATTATCTTTGCATCCTTCTTCCTTCTCCTTGGTTTTCTCCTCCTCTTCTGCATCCTTCTTTCTTCTTTCATGGATTTCAACAGCAAGGCGGTGCGGCTTCATCAAGCGATGAGTATTCTCCTTCATCCTTGTGCTTTCGATCTGCAAGAATATTTTTTTCCCGTTTGTATGCTTTTCATTGATTATGTAGTTTCATTATTTCTATTACTATTGTAAAATTTAAGACATTTATATTCATTTGGACAAATTAAAATTATTTTCCCTCTATTTTTTTTGACATGCACAAACACACAACTTTCGTTTTCTGTTTGTTTCTAATGATAGGCACAAATACCAGAAATTTGGTCAAACGGAAAATAAATTCCGTTGGTTTCTGTTTCCTTTGGTTTCCCTTTGACCTCGGTTTTTCATTTCCTTTCATTTCTAAGGCACAAACAGGCCCAAGAGATATCTCAGAAGGAAAAGAATAGTTTTACATAAAGATTTTTGTAAGAGAAAAGAGTTTTACAAAAGAGAAAATGCATGTTTTCAGAATAAAATTTCTAGAGTTGTGGCCTTGGTTAGAGAAACTAGGTGCCCCAAGATAGGTGTTGAATGGGTCAGGTAACATGACTCGTGAGCTCAAACATCAAGAGAGAGAGAGGGGCGTTGGGAGAACACATCTTTGTACAAATGAGAAAAATAAACGAGAAAAGATTAGTAAAGCTCATTGGCTGAGACAGTGGCATGCCCACACGAAGACATTCACCGTGGCAACGTAGAAGGTTGAGGTTGGCACTTCTCCCTCCATTTGTGGTCAGGTCACCTCTTGTTAAGGTGGCACTAGAAAAGAAAAGATTTTTTAGATTTGAGATTAGAACAGTTTTAAGCTAGAATCTAGCTGAGTTTTGGCTTCTGAGTTTTAGCCAGATTCTAGCTAAGATAAGAACAGAGTTTTAGGACTAGATCTAGCCATTGAATAATGTTTTAACCAGATTTGAGTTTTAAAACTTAGGTTGGAGTCTAGCCTAGAGTTGTTTTAACCAGATTTGAGTTTTAAAGCTTAGGTTGGAGTCTAGCCTAGAGTTTTTTTTAGAAAAGAAATAAATCATGAAATTTCAAAATAGAAACAGAGATGTTTGTGAAAAGCATGAAGATTTCTAGAAACGAGATTTCCCAGAAAAGGCATATCTTTTAAGTATTTTCAGAAAGAGATTTAAAGAGCACGTTTTGGTTTTGAAAACCTAGAATTTAGTTGTTAGAAGTTTTCCATCGTGGTTTTTGGTGGGCACGTACTGGGTGACTTAAAAATCACTCGCATGTGTTTTGCTTTGTATTGTTCTTAGGTGCTTAGTTTGGAGTGTAGTTCAACCCAGTGTTCAGAGTCAGGAAGCTACTAACTGCACACACAGGTTCTAGGTAGATTTTAGTTTATTTTCTTTACTAGAGCATTTAATCCTAGTTTAGTAGCTTAGATTATGTAGCATCCTGTTTAGAGGCATTACAGAGTGGTATCAAAGCACTAGGTTGCACTAAGTACACTAGCTTAGTGGTGTCCGAATTAGTGGCTCTGTAGGACTGCACAAGAGAGAGTTGCACTTGACTATTATGTTTTTGTGCTAGCAGCAATATGTCGAGAGGCTGAGGTCAAGGCAGGACCACAGCATCAGGGTCTGCCATAGAGCAGGGTGGAGGTACCTAGAGAGACATGAGACATGAGTTAGGCAAAATTATGTGAGGATTTGTCCAGTCTGTATGTGACGGCCACAAAAACGAGGCCAAAGGAGACCTGTGGATAAAGTAGTTTTGCTAGTTGAGAGTGAAACCCTAGATGGCCGTGGCCAACTAGAGGAATGTGAGACATGGCTCCGAGAAGTGGAAAAGGTACTGGAGGGCATGGAGTGCCTGATAGTGAAGTGAGTTTGGTTAGCCGCGTTCTAGCTTAGAGAGGAGGTTGACTAGTGGTGGAGGTTTACACGCCACACCAAGCTCCCCAACCAGGATTTGTTGATGATCACGTGGGAGGTGTTCCAAGAAGTGTTTTATAAGAGATTCTTTCCTGAGCATGAGAAAGACAAGCTAAATAGAGACTTCAGAAACTTAAAGTAGGAAAATCTTTCTGTGGTAGAATATGAAACTGCCTTCCATCGACTAGAGAAGTTCTCCCAGACTATAGCTATCGAGAAGAGCTGAGCCAAGAAGTTCGTAAAAGGGTTGACTCCAGCACTCAAGTCCAAAGTTCTCAGGTTCCAGTGCCAAACATTGACCGATGCAGTGGAGCTTGAAGCTCGCTATGAGGATGATCACCGATTGTTCCAACAAGAGTTCCCTAGGGGAAAGGGGAAGATATTCTCTTAGCGGCCTTCTGTTTATGGTATGCCTAGCTCAAAAAGTTCTAGAAGCTTTGGAAAGAAGAGAAAGGAGCACTCTGAGTCTGCTATGGAAGGGTAGAGTGTTGCTTAGAAAAGTAGTGTCGAACCTAGTTAGACTGGTTCTACCAATGGTGCAGAAAGAGGACCCTACAATATCTATAAGAGGATCGAGCATATAGCAGCACAGTGTAGATTTTGGCAGTAGAGGATAGACTACATGATGTGCTACAACTACGGCAAGATTGAGCACTTGCTGAAGAATTGCCTTGAATCCCAAAAAATAGTCGAAGATGTGCCCCGACAGCCTACCAAGGTATGGAGCAGTGAGAGTTATCATAGATATGTATAATCATGTTGTACTATGAACCTTGTATAATTAGCACTGGTATCTATAATAATAATTATGGTTGTGTTGTGTATGAATGTTAGGATCCTTTGTCGTTGTTGACCGAATGGCTTAAGTTTTATTCGACTTAGGTAGTTCATTTTCATTTATATCTGAGTCATTTACAGTCGAGGTTGGAGACATACCAGCTAGGCTAGCTTTCCAACTAGATGTGGATGACGTAATGGTGTATTCTCCAGCTGTAGAGCTTTACAAAAGAGAAAATGCATGTTTTCAGAATAAGATTTCTAGAATTATGGCCCTGGTTAAAGAAATTGGGTATGCAGAGGTAGGTGTTGAATGGGCCGGATAAGATGACTCATGACCTATGAGCTCAAACACCAAGAGAGAGAGGGCTGTTGGGAGAATGCATTCCATGAAAATGAGAAAAATAAAAGAGAAAAGATTAGTAAGGCTTGTTGGCCGGGACGATGGCATGCCCACATGGGGACTTTCATCGTAGCAGCGTAGGAGGTTGAGGTTGGCGCCTCTCCCACCGTTTGTGGCCAGGTCACCTTTGATCAAGGTGGCACTAGAAAAGAAAAGATTTTTCTGATTTGAGATTAGAACAATTTTAAGCTAAAATCGAGCTGAGTTTTGGCTTCTGAGTTTTAACCAAATTCTGCTAAGATAAGAGCAGAGTTTTAGGACTAGATTTAGCCATAGAATAGTATTTTAACTAGATTTGAGTTTTAAAGCGTAGGCTAGAGTCTAGCCTAGAGTTGTTTTCAAAAAAGAAATAAATCATGAGATTTTAAAATAGAAACAGAGATGTTTGAGAAAAGCATGAAAATTTCTAGAAATGAGATTTTCCAGAAAAGGCATGTTTTTTTTAAGTATTTTCAGAATGAGATTTGAAGAGCTTGTTTTTGTTTTGAAAACCTAGAATTTAGTTGTTAGATGTTTTCCATCGTGGTTTTTGGTGGACACGTACTAGGTGACTTAGATGTCACTTACGTGTGTTTTGCTTTGTATTGTTCTGAGGTTCTTAGTTTGGAGTGCAATCTAGCCTGGTGTTCAAAGTCAGGAACTACTAGTCGCACACACAGGTTCTAGGTAGATTTTAGTTTATTTTCTTTACTATAGTATTTAATCCTAGTTCAGTAGCTTAGATTCCGTAGCGTCCAGTTTGGGAGCGTTACACGCCATTCATCCAGCAGCTTCCAACAGATATCGTTACATCCTAGTGGCTATTGATTACTTCACTAAGTGGGTGGAAGTAGCTTCCTACAAGATAGTTACCACTACAGTAACGGAGAAGTTCATCAAAAACAATATTGTCGCCCAGTATGGTGTTCCACATGCGATTATCTCTGATAATGGGACCAATTTTACAACAAAGGGGATCGAGGACTTCTTACAGAATCTTCACATCAAGCATCACATGTCCTCTTCATATCGGCCTCAAATGAATGGAGTAGTGGAGTCTGCCAACAAGAATCTCACTAAGATCTTGAAAAAGATGGTAGAGGCATACGAGGACTGGCATGACAACCTTCCCTATGCATTATGGGCCTCCAGAACCTCAGTCTAGACCTCAACTAGCACAACTCTGTACTCACTAGTCTATGGCATGGAGGTAGTTCTACCCATCGAGGTGGAAATACCCTCACTCAGGATCATGAAGGAGCTAGAGTTGGAAGAGGCAGGGTGGATCGAAGACTGCTATGTTCAACTGAACCTAATAGATGAGCAAAGACCGCAAGTCGTCTACCATGCCCAATATTACCAAAGGCGAATGGCAAGAGCTTATCAGAAGAAAGTTTGGCACAGGAAATTCACACTAGGCGACTTAGTTTTGCACATCATTCACCTTTTTGATACCCGTGGCAAGTTCAGGACCAACTAATGAGGCCCATTCGTCGTCAAGCAGGGCTACTCTGGAGGTGCCACAATTCTAGAGGATATAGATCACATTTAGCAGTTTGAGTCGATCAACACATGCTACCTGAAGAAGTACTACCAGTAATGAGAAGCTGTATCCTTGCCCTGTGAGATTCCCTTTCTTATGCACACAAATACTCATACACTCCTGCATATCCACCCATCATCTACTCATGTACATCCACATACTTACATTGCCACTGCTTTTATTCAACGTTGCATTCCTACATACATCCCACTACTTTTGTCAAGCATATATTGCATAAATCATATCATCGACATCTTCAGCATCAATCATTGCCCAATGATGAAAATTGGATCCTGCTTGCCTGTTTGGGAGTGGAACGGTACCTTCTCAGCTGGTACTATCTAGGTTACCAAGAGAGTGAGGGTGCCATTGCCCATTTGTGATCTAGACAAAATACCAAACCACCCAAGGAACTTATACCTCCAGAGGGAGAGAAAAATTCTAGGGTAAGAGTGAGTGTGAGCCAAGAAAAATATACTTACGCAAGGGCTTAAGAAAAATTCAGAAGATAGAAGGCGTAGATAGAAGCCAACCATAGAGAGAGATGGGTAGAGTAACTCTAACCCTACGACCCACCTGAGAGGAGTCGAAGCAAACGCTTGGGAAATCCACACCTCCAAAGGACCTAGCCACCCCTTCTTATGACAGCAACTCCCCAAACTAGGTGTCTATTACTTCCAACCCAACGATAGGGTGAGCCTGACTGCCTAACAGGGAGCACAAGAAAATCGATAAACACCATCCACTACAGAGAGCCACCTATAATCTAGGAGCCTGGATAGAGTTTCTTGAGGTCTAGAACTCTTCCTTCCATATATACAAGCATTGAAAGCATTCCTAATACCGAGGGCACAATGTAGATCATACAATTCATTCATCAAAGCATGCATCATTTCAACTTTGCACCATCCCGCTCACTTGTAGGGCTTGTCCTAGTCCTTTTAGCCAGGAGCATGCCAGCTGCTTTGTGGCTAAAGGGGTTAAGAGGATACTTTTGACCAGGAGCATGTCAGTTGCCATTTTGATCGAAACCACCTTTGTCTAAGCAGAGGCATGTTAGCTTCCCTATGAACAGACACACAGGGTCAGTATTTCAACCAAGGGCATGTCAGCTACCTCATGGTTGAAGATCTCTCCACCCTAACCAAGGGCATGCCAGTTGCCTTCTAGATAAGCGAAGGATTCATGAAAGACAATCAACTATCATCTGTTGATCCTAGGATGACACCCTAGTAAAAACAGGACAGTCAGACTACTATCAGGAAGTGTCTACCAAAATGTCTGACATAGTGGTAGGAGTAGAACAACAGTAGTGGTAATACATGGTCAGATGGGACATTCTAGGGGACCCACAAGATATTCCTGGTTGCCACTGAACCCAACAGATGTCTGACTAATGGATACAGCTAGCGGCTACTACTAGTGCGAATACAAGGCAGATGTATCCAACGGATGTCCCAAGTGGATGCTCATGGCACGATTTACCAGCGTGGCCTGTAGATTCAACAGAAAAATCTGTCAAAGGGCCTTTCCAGCATAGCTATCCAAAAACCCCTCCACAACCATCATATGAGCACAAAACATCTAAACAAGAATATGAAAGGCAATAACACGTTATAATAGTAGTTCTGGAAATAGTTATACAAGACCAAAGTTCATATAAGATTAAAACAGACACACTCCTGACAGAAACAAAAGCATCTAAACTATATTTCAGTCATCTGAGTCACCCTATGCCCTCTTAGAGCTTGCAGCCTTAGGGAATAGAGGAGGACCTGGTGGAACCTCATGAATGGGCCACGTCTCCTGAATCTCGGCCTCATACGCCATGGTGTACCTGTTGCCTTTCATAATGGCGATTTTGTTAGGATGAGTACAACAACATAGCAACCAAGGCAACTCCATAGTCATAGCAAGGAAATTGAGGGGGTACAATTGGAAGTGATCTGGCATCAGGCTTTGAGCAAAATAATCCTGATAATAGTCGAATTGACGTATCACATGGATCAAGTGGTACTCCACACCCCTAGTGAGCCCTAGCAGAATGATAAATCTCATATCATTATCATTGAAGAAAACCACAAATGGAACTACAATAGAGGGGATAATACGTCAAGTCACCCCGTCTTTAGTTAGTCTTTCCAACTTCTCGTATGTCTCACAAACAGTGGGGATAGTATGGGAGTACTTGCTGCGACAATAGGCCTCGAAGGCAAAATACTGGGGATGCAAAATCTCTACCCCTAGATGAGCAGCATGTTAGACCGGTCACAAATAGAAACAGTGATTGGTATCCAGCAAAGGAGATAGAAGTTAGCAAATAACAGAGCACATTTTACCTATACTAGAGCTCTATAGCCATAGAAATGCCGACAATAGCACAGTGATGGGTCCAGAGCCTAGTATGTCTCAGCTAGGATCACTGGAGCCAAATCTATCTAGTGAGTCACCACCACCAAAGCAATCTCAGCAACTTCAATGGTCACAGTCATCCTGCCAAGGCTAAAGACTAGCTCCCCCAAGAAGAGAACGACGACACCTCGTTGCCATAACTTGTCACCAAGCACTGCACGCTTCTTAGACACTTCATCAAAATACTCCAGCCTCAGCATGGGGGACTGATCATCTGTACAGACAAAATGATGCCGACACTCATCGATAGAAAGGTAGGTCAATTGGTTCAAGACAAAAGCGTAACCATCGTGCCTCATGAATATAGTGGGCCCTAGAAATTTGGACAGACTGAAGACTCTCCGTACTTCTTCCAATGTGGGAGTCAATTCCACTTGCCCAAAGCAGAACGCACGATAGGCAGGCTTCCACAACCAAATGGCAGCACACAAAAAATGCCGACTGACCTCTACATTTACAATACCCATGAACTTTGTAGACATTCCCAAAGCCAAAGTTTCTCACAATCATCAATCGTCGACTCATCGATCCATGCCCAAAGGACGTCCAAGCAATGCATTGGCATAACCATTATGGGAAAGCCCTATAGCACAACACCACGTTATAGTAGAAAATGGTAGGCTGAAAGCTCAAAAACACCAAGGAGTAGTGGTTGTCGTGCTTACCATGTTTTAGCCCAAGAGAAAGCTGACGTTCTCCCCCTTGATTCAAGCTGCACCAACAAGGGAGGTTGCCAAGAGTGGATCTCAAGCAAGGGCTACAACACCGTTTCTAGGCTGAAGGGAGCAGGTGAAAAGAAGAGGTCACACGGAAAAGACCGTCCATGTAGGTGATAGTAGCTCTAACTAGGTTCTAGCGAATATTGCCAGCAAATATACCCGATGGATGTACAGGGTGAGTAAAGTAAGCGAAGGGATCACACAAATGATGTTGGCGAAGACTCCTAGTGCGAATTATTGGCGAAACAAAAGTGCAGTTCAAATAGTAGTTCAGTTAAGTTGGGTAGTTTGGCCAACTGGCGCAATCTCCTCCAAACACCTACAGAGAGGGCTAAGACACATTCCAGGAATACAAAGACATATGCACAACAAGATCAAACAATATTTCATTCAGCCAATACAAGTTTGTTCCATATTACATAATTAAGTCCGAGAACAATTTGAAAGTTTAAACAGAATATGAAAGTAAAGGAGGAAAGCGACAACTGAGCTAATCCTCCCACGAACTCCGCTCATCTTCTGGATTGACAACCCCTCTTTGGGAAGCAGTAGCAGTAGTGTAGGCAAACTTGTAGCCTCTCTTGCAAGAAATCCTAGCAAAAGCAGCTCGAACATGAGAAGGGCCTGTGGCACTAGTGGAAGCATCTCAGGGCCCCTCGTGTGTAAACATGTCCGCCAGCTCAAACTTTGCGAAGAACTCTTCACTGGTCCCTGGGGCCCTCCTCCTAGTTGTCGCCCTGAAAACGGGAAAAACAACAAGTCAATATTACATGATATGATTTGAATAATTTGATTTAAATTGATTGCTTCAAAATAAATCTAATACCTCAAGCATGGCCTTCCACTACAAATCCTCTGAAAGCACATATTCGTCAGACACAGTTCAAGAAGAGCATGTAAAGAAACAAGAAACTTGGTTTACCTCCCGCTGGCTCATTTCTTGGTAGGAGGCGGTAAAGCTATCCTTGAAGGCTTGTAGAAGTCAATTTGCACGTCAGATACCATGTGTTTTACTGAAATGACGGAATTAATTAATGCTCAGCTTACCCTTGTCTAGTCAGCACCGATCCACATCCCCCGCTGACTCTCCTAAAGCTCCTCATCGAACAAGTGTGGTTTCTCAACGCGTTGGAGCCACTCTAAGTACTCTCCATAAGCAACCTCCAGAATGGTATGCCGATGCTGAGTAGCAATCGCCTCAACAGAAGAGCATCTAGCGGTAGCACGAGAAATTGCCTTCGATGTCATATTAGCATGAGGGGGAATCAGGATGCAGAAGTCATCCACAAACTGGTGGTAGTCATGACCAAGCAAGTAATAGGCATACTACTCCAAGCAATAGAACCGTGTCTATCGTCGCCTCAGTTCCACTACAGAATTGAGGGGTACCCAGTCATACCCTTCATAACGACCAAAGGACGGTGTGTGACATACAAGCACAACAATACCAAACAAGCATCAGTACTTTGTCAAACATTCAATGCTTAATATTAAGGCAAAAATTGAAAAGTAGACTAATGTCCTCTAGACTCAGCAAATCCAGTAAATATCTATATGCCTTACAACTAGACACGCCAGAGGCAACCCTACGGTCCAGCTTACATGTGACATCTAGGCCTGACTATCCATTCTTATTGTAAACCATGTAATTATTTGCAGTATTGTATAATGGTTTATTAATGGATAATCTGTTGTTTCTTGGTTGTGTGAGATTGTGGTTGGCTTTCTGTGCATCTGCTTGTGATTTGGGATCCATGTGGAGTCCAATTTGAGGATGCACAGTTGCCTCGATTTGCGTGCTCGTTCTTTCCTCTTTTCTTTCTTTTTCCTCTTCTCTCATTCATGAGCCCCAAAGACACACTCATCTTCTTCCCCAAACACCCTCCACCAGCCCGTGCCACTACTACCAGTATCCCGTGCTTCACCGTTGTCTCCGACGCAATGGGTGGCTAGCTTGATGCAAGAGGAGGAGGAGATAAGAGGGAGAGGTGGAGGCGAGCATGTCCTGGAGGGCAGTGATGTGAGGAGGAAGAGGGAAAGGAAGAACGACGTGCACGTAGCTGTGGAAGGAGTGTTTGGTGTCGTCCGTCGGTGGGAGAAGCCTCGCCAAAGTGCGGGAAGGATCATCGGGGCGCCATCAGAGGTACGCAGCTTTGTCTCTACCTCATTTGCATATTTCCTATTGATTATGCCTCAAGCATGAAAAATCAAGGGAAATGCATGAAAAATTATAGAAAAATAGTAGGAATGATGGAAATGAGTTAAATGATGTGTATGTCTAAGGATCATGCTAGATTGTGTGAATTTCGTGAGTTTTAAGGAGTTATGCCTTAAATGTTTTAAGGTTTCATTTTGAGCATGTTTCCTTTACGAATTTATATCTTCTTGTGTGGTTGATGAAATCATGAACGGTTTGAGGGGTTTTGAAGTAGACTTGAGGGTCTACACCCCATGATTTTATGGAAATTTATGATGCATATTTGGGGAGTCCAATCGGGACTCCCACTTTGGGTGAATTCCGTCGTTGCGGAACAGGGGTGTACCCTGTCTGTGAGGAATTCCTAGCAGATTAAGCCAGAACCTAGGGTTTCGGTAGACTGAAATTTCACGGTCGATCGAAACAGGGGGTTTCGGCGTACAGAAAAAATTCGGTATACCGAAATTTAAAATTCGGTATGCCGTTTTTGCCCTGAATTTGAAAGGTTAAAATGTGAATTTTAATGAATGTTAAGTGGTTGTAATGGTATGGTGGGTTTATATGAATGATGTTTGCCCTGTGTAACAACATGGAGGCATG
>JAMKQA010174306.1:0-15057 GCA_024699735.1 Posidonia australis
GTTACATGTGGTAATCGACTAGTTAGGACAAATTATTTTACACAGTAACAGTTCTTTCTCTTTTCAAGAAGAAAAGACCATTATATGCGTCAGACTTCCTAGCAGCAATCTTAATATCAAAGTATCTGAATGAGCCAACGAAAAAGAAACTAAGAGCAGCACTTTAAATATCTTCAACAATAAAAAAAACTGAAGGCATTTTGCAACGGTATTGTGCTTGTATTACTAACAAAAATCGAAAAGCTGGCAACTGTCAAGCTGTTTGGCTATTGAAATGTGTATGCTACTAAATTTTTTCCAGCCGTACAAAGAAGAAAACGTAAGTATGCTACCCAAAAGGAAACAAATTCCCAATAACACATGGCTCACAGTTTCTAAGTAATTCCACAAATTCTTCATGATATTTTGTATTAAATGCAACCACTACAAATCAACCACATATTCCAACAGCTACAAAAAATTTATTAACAAGCTATGTTTCTTCAAACTTTCACTATTTCATGGTCTGGTTTTCTAAGCAAGTATTCTAAATCTTCTACTATCACCTCGATCACATGTCTCTTCTGGTTCTTGACCTGGCTCTATCAAACTATTCAACAAAGAAAATCTAAAATCACCAAAAAAGCTTCCCCTAGTGACCATTTGGTTGAGAAGTTCAACCAGAAAAGACGCACCAAACACTACCTCAGATTAGTAATTAAAAAAAAAAAGGTTGTTGAGGGGAAAAAAGGCCTGGTCAGGCCCCTCAATGTAGCCCAATCATATCCCAAATTTAAGCCCAAATATGACCAAAAGTGGAGAAATGAACAAATGAGATGCAAATTCCAGATTGGCAGAATCGAATTTAAATCATGCTCCAAAATGGCAAACATCTAGAAATGGTAAATCAAATTCAAATCATGCTGAAAACAATTAATCTTCAATAACGTTTTTTTTTTTGTAAACGGTAGTAATTAATCTTTAATAACTTCGGTAAACGCGAACCATTCGCTTATAGTGGCCAAAATAGCAAACCCGTTCCACGTAGTGCCCGTCAATTGCTAGACGGTCTCAACAGAGTCCAACAAAAGCAAACCCGAAGTAGTGTCACGACACAATACCAAGTGTTCTGCACCTATAAAAGGGTGATATCAATAACATCTCTACACAAATAGGATTCCATTGGACTCTTGCAGTTGACTGATACATGCGACTTTGGACAGACTAGAGGTTGCATCCTCATCACTAAAATTTATCACCTTGTGTGAAGTCGAAACAGCAGCGTGCCGACTACGGTGTAAATTGATAAGGTGTGGAATATAAGTGGTGGTTGCATTCTTGCTTTACCTTATTAATGGAGCGGGTAACTTGTAGAGTAGTTGCCTATCTTTGTTAAACTTTACCTTACCCTTACCGTTGTTCTCACATCTGTCAACAAAAATAAACAGATGACAGGTACGATAAAGGATAAAACAGGTAATGAAAATTAATATGCGAAAGATAACTTGATATTTGCATTAGTAAAATTTAATAGAACTATTTACCATTGCAAAAAAAAAAAATGTTATGGAAATTATTTTTATATCAAAGGTGACTTCATATTTGCGTTTGAAACAATGTAAACATATTTAACAATGTAAATATATTCAACAAGCTTCTCTGATCCATTTACAGTTATAGAAAATTTCTACTTCACATATGACCACCCTATAAGGAGACGGAAGATGGATAACAAGTAAAGCGGTAAACTTTTTGAAATAAGTTTAAAAAAAAAAAAAAAAAACTTAACCATGCCAATCCACGTCAGGTTGGAATAAAATGGATAAGTTGCAAGCAAGGGGTACGTCATAACTACGAAATAGATAAAAATATCATGCATGCAAATGCTAAATCAAATGAAAGTGCAGTACTTCTTCGCATTATCTTCTCTTTTTCCCATATATTATGCTTCTTTGATGTGATATACATGTTTATTTGATTTATGATGTAAAGATCATTTTCAAGTTTCAGAAATTGTTCTTTTACTAATGGACGTAGGCGATGTATCCTCGTTGTAACTAAGGAATTTTTTTGTTACAATATCCTCTATAAACTTGAAAATACTCTCAATACGTTTTTGCTTCTTAGAATTATCTCAACACCCACGATCAACTAAAACTTTTGCTGGGTGTCCTCCAGAGACCATAACCTATTGGATACTGACAAAAGTTACATTGCATGAAAATTACTGAAATATCATTCTTCTAGTTTCAACACCACCCCCACCCCACCAACAATTAACACATCTCAATTTTCATTTTTATATACCCATTTTCTGTCTCTCTCCCCTCTTCCATTCACTACTATTGCTTTAAAAGTTAGAGACGAAAGTGATGGAGGAAAATGCAATAAGGCAGTGGTGTTGGTGGTGGAGACGGTGAAGGTATTAGTGGTGAGTGATTTCACCGAAACTAGTAGGAGAGGTAAGTTAGTGGAGGTGGTGGTGGTGATGATGGAGATAGTGGTGACGGTGCAGCAATGGTAAAGGTGGTAATTGGTTCATATTTTGTTTAGTGAGAAATGACGCTCTTACCTTTCTTCGAAGTGATTCTAATCATAACGTATACCATATATAAGCAACACTTTCTAATAGCCATAGGCCTTTAAAATGGTGACTTGAAACAGAGACCGACAGCAATGCATGTATTTCTGGAGAGGTCAACATCTTTCGACAGTCTCAGTCGACCCAATTTTTTCCTTTTTAGTAGAATTTGACGTTCCTCAAGCAGCATAGATTTTGTCAAGAAGCTAAATTTTTCTAACACAAATCACTGCCTTGGAGTAAAACAGTTTCAAAACCTACTCTTGGAAAGACGATTATCATTCCTTTCAACGAAGATATGATTGCAAAACAACTATCCACGTATTTCAAGAAAAATATCCAAAAAAGGTACCAAGCCAAAAGCAAGTTTTTGTTCTTCGTTATATATTGCCATCACCCACCAAACCTTGCACAGTTTCATCCGTAGATATTTCTTAGACCCTAGTTTCTGTATAATCTTTAGATCTTTGCATTTGCACTAATTTGTCTTCAAACCAGCAACCGATCGCACACCAAATCTATGACCTGTCAAATCCACATTGTACTCCTCCCCACATTGGCCTCCTCCCCACATTGGCATTCAACTACCTCAGAAATGCCCTGCAAAAGAGAAACAATGGGATTCATGATGGCTATGACTAGCTATTAAACATGTGCTAACAACATGCAGCACTAATGCTGGTATGCAATCCATAGTGGACCATGGTCATTCCACAACTGCTAGACCAAACTTCATTTCCATAATCTTCTATTTCCTTTGATACAATTAAAAAAAATCACTTACATCAGGCTCTAAAGACAATTAAACTTATGTACCTGTACTTGTTCAATCTGGTCCTTGAGAGATTGCAAATACTCAACTTCTCCAGCTTTGTCAGCTAAGAGGGTTTGATGTTTGTGCTCCAGAGTCTTCAGATCCATCCCTTTCACTTCAGCCTACAGAAAAAACAAGCGTTGGAAGCTAAAGAGTAGAAACAAATGTACTTAATTATATAACAAAAGGTTAGCAGGAACACTGGAGCATATATACAAATGGTTCATGCTATCTGAATCACCATGGTTAAACACAGACTTACCGGAAATCCTTCAGTCTTGAACTTCAGTTGTTCAACAAGTTGGTTCGACTGACAATGAATATGAGAATAGTGAGCTTTCTTGTTTGTATAGATTAAAATTGCACCAAGATCTCTCTGATGAGAGTCTCTCGTAAAGCAGAAGTCAAGGGCTAAAGATAATTTGAAAAAGAATATATCAAAGGAGGTTTATGATAGTACTATTAGTTACTTAGGTCACTACATGCTGGAGCCTATCATTATCTATGTGCAGGGGTGTTTGTACAACTTAGCTCAAGAGTATCCTGCCCTAGTGTGAGAATAAACGAAGGGAATCATCACAATGAAGGAGTAATTATATATTTATTAAGTTATTAGATAAATGGATATCTAATAATCCATTAACTCACACAAACACAATAACTCTAATAATAATAAGTCTAACACTCCTCTTGAAGCTGAACCATATATATCAATCATGTCTAACTTGTTACATTCAAAAAACCCAACATTTAGTTCTTTAATGCAAATATTTGCTAACCGATCTGAGGAGTGTATATTAAGTGTAGAAATAACTCTCTTTATCATAATATCTTGAATATAGTAACAATTCACTTCTACGTGTTTAATGTTTTCGTGGAAGATTAGATTGTTGACAATGAAAATAACAGTTTAGTTATTACAATACATAGACATAGGTACTTTCATAGAAAAACCAAACTTAGATAAAAGAGAACGGAATCACATCATCTTACAAGCTATCTATGTCATTGACTGGTATTCAGCTTTAGCACTTGATCTGGAGACTATATTTTGTTTCTTACTGCACCACGTAACAAGATTACCTTCAACATACGTATAGTACTTGGAAGTTAATTTCTAATCTCCTCTATCTCCAACATAGCTTGAGCCTAAATATGTTTCAATGTGTAGATGATCATTTCTTCTTTAAACCAGTCCTTTATCAGGAGTCTTCTTGACATATATCAATACCCTCAGTGCTCCCTGTTAGTATACTATCCTCGACTCATGCATAAATTGACTGAGTACATCCATTATATATGCAGTGTTAGGATAAGTAGATTAATTTTTCAATCAAGTGCTCGTATTTACCTACATCCTCAAAGAGTGATGACGAATTGTCTCAGAAATCTAAACTCTAATTGACAAAAGTGCTTTGTAACTTGCATCCCATGAGACCAATCTCTTAAAGAAATCTAAGGCATACTTCCTTTAAGCTAACACCATCTTGTCCTTGGTATAAGCAAACTCAATGTCTAATAAATACATAGATTATCCCATGTTTTTAGTGACAAAATGCACCTTAAAGTATTCTTTAGTCTCCAAAATTCCTATAGTGTTACTACCTGTCAATAAAATATCATCTACATACACCACTAGAATAACACAACCACTACTAGTCCGTCTGTGGAATACAGAGTGATCAACAACAAAACGATGAAAACCATTAGCTGTAACTATACTATTGAACTTCTCAAGCTATGCATGAGAATTTTGTTTGACGCGATAAATAACTTTTCTAAGCAGACACACACGATTTACTCCTTAAGCAATGTACTCTGGAAACTACTCCATAAACACCTGTTCAGTTAAGTCATTAGATAGGAAAATATTTTTCAAATCCAACTAACTAAGCTCCCAGGATTGATACAACAGATAGAAGAACTCATATAGAATTCGATCAAGTAACAGGCGAAAAAGTCTCTACGTAATTCACATCATACACCTATGTAAATCCACATGTAACTAATCGTGCCTTGTACTTGTCCACAGCACCATCCGGCTTATAACTGATAATGAGCATCCATTTACAAGTGACTATGTTAGTTCTTTCAAGGCGAGTAACTAGATCCCAAATGCCACGTAACACCACTACTTATATTTCATCATTCATAATTGCCTTTCAATGAGGAATAAGAAGGACCTTTTGGTAGTTTCTAGGAATAGACTCAGAAGAAATAAACAAAACAAAGATATAAAAAGAGGAGTGAAGGTTATCATAAAAAACAAATTGTCATATAAAATGGACTATAATGAAACATGTACCTTTTTGTAGAGTAATAGGAATGTCTAGGTTAGTAGGTGGCAAATTTATAGACGTGGAGAGCAACTCAGTTAGAGGTGGCGGAGGAAGCTTCTAGCGACGATGATATACCTATAAGAGATGAGTTTCCTCCTGTTCCACAGTAACCAAGTCTTTAGCAACACTTTCACATGGCTCAACGAGAGAAGAAAGAGGAACACAATCAGACCTACAAACATTATCCTCAACTCAAAAGACAAATGGCCTAATCAAAGATGTCATAAAAAAGATAACTCCAATATGGAAGCGACGCTAACCCCGACGCTTCATGTCCTTGCTCATGTCCTAAACTAATCTTCTTCTCTGTCTACAATCTTAAAAGATACAATGGAAAGGAAAGAAAGTTACACAATAACGTAATTATTTGATTATAGCACTAATAAACAACAGGTTAACTGAGAAGTTAAGTACATAAAGAACTTTATCAACGTTATTTGGAAGGAAACAAGAACAATACCTTGCTTAGAAGCCTGACAAGTACGACCATTGACTATGGAAATAGATCGAATATCAGTAAACTAGGATAGACGGGTAAAGAAGTCTCGTATACCTAACATAACTGAAGAGGCGCCTAAGTCGATGATTCAGGAACTATCCCTAAAGGCTAATAAGACATTAGGACATTGGGTAGAGTTAGTAGCATATGATGCCATGGTAGAGGACCAACACTCTAAAAACTGAAGGAACTTTGCATACTCATCTTGAGGTATAAACACTGTCGGAGTGGTTGAAGATGATAATGTGGGAGGACCAAAAGATGCAATTGTAATCTGATTCTTTATCTGGTCTATTAAACTAGTCCTAATATCAATCAGAGCTGTGGTTGGTCCAACCACAATGCTCATAGCAAGTTTGCCCCCTTTTATTAGTTCAATTAGAGTTATGGTTGGTTCAACCACAATGCTCATAGCAAGGTTGCCCCCTTCTATTAGCACGACCACTACAACCACATCCCCTAGCAATACAACAACCACGACCATGAGTAACAATTATAGCTGATTGATTGGAGACTAGAGTTGATGTAGCAGTAGAAATCTACAAAACCTTGACGAAAGTAGTTTGTAGAACTATATCTGAGAATTTGTTTAAGAATTTGAGAAGAAAGCTCGGATTCAAACTAGATAAATAGGCAACCATAGTTAGTTCATCCCTGTACTATCTCATTTAACTGACATCGACAACCAACGACTGATAGACATCATCTAATAGTCCTTTGAGAATGGTGTAGTGATCCTGATCAGAACTGTCTTCCCGATGAAAGGTGAAAATCTACTCATAAATTTCAAAAATGTTGGATATATTCTTCTCATACCTGTAGGTGTACTTCAAAGTTTCCTAGATTTTCTTGGCAGGACGAAGTAGAATCGCTTCTTGAGTAATACTAGGCTCCATATTATTTACTAACCACAAAACTATGACATTGTCATGTACATACCAATTATCATAGATGACATCTTTCACGTCAAGAGGCCGATGTATATGGTGTCAGATCTTCCTATAGGTTGCCACAAAGGTCTCAAAACTTTGTGACTACAACAAGTAATTTTTGCCGTTTAATTTCTTTAAGGTTCCACTAAGATTTTTTACAAGTGAGTCACGTGATGTCATGTTTCCAATCTCACAACGGTCTAAAAAAGAACAAGATTGGCATGAACTGGAGCACAAACCACTTAAAAAACACACTTTCAACGATTTTAAGGGCACACACAAATATGGACAACACATGTCCACACACAATCACCAAAGAAGGCCTCCCCTTCCTTAATCGACAATAAAAAAGAAGAAGAAGTCTTTTGTAGGGATGAGGAAAGCTTTAGGTGGTTGAAGGCAAATGAAGTTTGCAGCTTCCACATGTATAAAGGGAGGAAGAAGGAAGCTGACAATTGTAGGGAAAGAAAGGAAAGGGTTGGATAACGCTACAGGAGAGTTGTGACGATAATTGAGGGCTGAGAAGAGGTCGTTGGTACCCACTACTACTGTTGAAGGGCTGGACGACGGCTCCTCCGTGAGCTACTATTGTCGACAACTGCTAGAGTCCGCAGTGGTGGCTTTGGTCTTGCTATTTACCAACCAGAAACAAACACTGTCATGTGCATACCAATCATCATAGATGACATCTTTCACATCAAGATGCAGATGTATGTCAGATCTTCCAGTAAGTTGCCACTTAATTTTGTGACTGCAACAAGTAATTTTTGCCGTTTAATTTCTTAAAGGTTCCACTAAGATTTTTACAAGTGAGTCACATGATGTCATGTTTCCAATCTCACAACGGTCTCATCTTTTAAAAAGAACAATATTGGGACGAATTAGAGCACAAACCACCTAAAAAACACGCTCTCAACGATTTTCAAGGCACACACAAACATGGACAACACATGTCCATGCATAATCATTGTAGAAGGCCTCCCCCTTCCTTAATCGACAATAAAAAAAGAAGAAGTCTTCCGCAGGGACGAGGAAGGCTTTGGGTGGTTGAAGGCAAATGAAGTTTGCAACTTCTACGTGTATAAAGGGAGGAAGAAGGAAGTCGATGATTGTAGAAAAAGGAAGGAAAGGGTTGGATGGCGTTACAGGAGGGTTGTGACAACGACTGAGGGCTAAGAAGAGGTTGCTAGTGCCTACTACCACTGTTGGAAGGCCCGACGACGACGACTACGTGAGCTACTATTGCCGACAGCTGCTAAAGTCAACAATGGTGGGTCTCGTCTTGCTATTGCTAGAGCCGACAACTGCTATGAGGAGGTGATTTCATATTTATAGAGTTATTAGATAAATAGATATCTAATAACCCATTAATCCACACAAACATAATAAGTTTAACAACCAAGAATTCCATGCATTCTCTGTCAAGGCAATTGAGATGGATGGAGAATGTCACTACTTTCACTGTTTAATAGGGCACACCTTGCTGATCTTTGAAGTGACTTCGGATTTTTTTGCCATTGTTTCTTTGAGTTTAGCAGTTGAGGATTTCAGCTGCGTAGCTAAATCGCATTCAACAGCTTTTCCACCATGAGAATCAGAACCAATCTTTACCATGTCTTTCACATTTCCTTGAAATTGGAAAAAAAAAAACATTGTCTTAGGTCTGATCCAGATAATATCCTCAAAGCTGTAATGTACCTAACAAATTGCAAGTTAAGGCTACCTGAATGTTTTGGAGGAAAATTTAGGAGAATTCATGAGCTAGTAATTTCAGTAATACTAGGTGACTTTTCTTTTGTACAAATAACACAAAAAAAGGGAAGTGCTTGAGAAATTTAGCAAGTAAAGTTAGCAGTTGCAGATTTTGGGTACATCCGACAATGATTTAAGAAACAAATGAATTTTTGACATCTACAACCGTGAGTTGCAAATATAAAAAAAAACAGTATACTGTAGAAAAATAAACTCTCATGCATTTGGATTACCATAACAAGTTTAATGACTTGAAATATTCCATAATAATTGTTGAAATTAGAGATAAAAAGAGAGATCTACTCATTTGACAGAAGGAGTTACATATTTATAGGATACCTAACTAAACAGATATCTAATTACCTAATAAACCAAAAAGAACATAAAGCTATAACTCTAACATTTCCCATTAAGTTGGAGCGTAGACATAAAAAAGACCCAGTTTAGTACATAAAGACATGAATGACTCACAACTCAAACTCTTAGTGAAGATATCTGCTAGCTGCTCAGACGAATGAGTATATAGTGTAGAAATGACTCCTCTCAACACCATATCTCGCACATAGTGACAGTCAACCTCGATATATTTCATTCGCTCGTGGAAAGTAGGATTGTTGGTAATGAAGATGGCAGCCTGATTGTAACAAAACATTGACATTGGAACATCAGAAGGTGAGCCAATCTCAGAAAGAAGAGATTTAATTCACACCATCTCACATGCAGTCTGTGCCATTGCTCTGTACTCTGCCTCTGCACTAGCACCAGACACAACATTCTGTTTCTTGCTTCTCCACGTAACAAGGTTCTCTCCTATATAGGTACAGAATCCTGAGGTGGATTTCCTATCTCCACGATCTCCTGCATGGCCTGAGTCTGAGTATGCTACCACATTGACATGGTCATTCCTTTTATAGATCAAACCTCTGCCTAGAGAGTCTTTAACATAGGAAAGGACCCATAAAGCTCCACTCTAGTGCACCTTTTTTGGCTCATGCATAAACTGACTCAGCAAGCTAATAGCATATGAAATGTCAGACCGAGTAACTGTCAAATAAATAAACTTGCCAATTAGTCTCTGATACTGGCCTGGATCATCCAATAATTCAGAGCTAGTATCCCAAAGTGGAGATGACTGCTCAATAGGAGTGTTTTCTAGTTTGCACCCCAACTGTCCTGTCTCCTGATGTAGATCAAGAACATATTTCCTTTGAGATAACACCATTTTTCTATTTGCATAAGCAAACTCAATACCATGAAAGTATCTTAGTTTCCCCAAATTTTTGATAACAAAATGAGCAACAAGAAAATCTTTCACTTCCTTGATACCTCTTTAGTCATTACCTGTCACCAAAATGTCATTTACATAAACCACCAGAATCACACACCCCTGCTCAGATCTCTCGTAGAAAACTGAATGATCCACAGTACATTCTTGGAATTTTGCTTTCAACACTACTTGGCAGAATTTGTCGAACTATGCTCTGAGACTTTGTTTAAGACCATAGATCGCCTTTTTAAGTTTGCAAACACTGTTTTCCCCCTGAGCAACATACCTTGGAGGTTGCTTCACAAGCACAGTTTCTGTGAGATTTCCATATAGAAAAGCATTTTTGACATCAAGTTGACATAACTCTCAGGAATTATTGATGGCCACTGAGAGAACAATTTTAATGGAGTTAAGTTGAGCTACTGAAGAAAATGTCTGATCATAGTCAATGCCATAGGTCTGAGTGAACCTCCTGACAACTAGTCTGGCTTTGTACCAATTAATAGTGCCATCTGCTTTGTATTTGACAATGTAAACCCAACAACAGGTAACTATATGAGCTCCCACAGGTTAGGTCACTAATTTCCAAGTGTCACGGGTTATTAAGGCAGCTACCTCCTCATCCATTGCTACCTTCTATTGCAAAAGTAAAAATACTTCCTAGTAATTCTTAAGAATAGATTCAGTGTAAAGAGACAAGGCAAACGTACGGATCTGTGAATGTAAAGAATCATAGGCAACAAAATTGAAAATAGGATGAACAGTAAAGGAACAACTACCTTTTCTCAATGCAATGGGCAAGTGCAGGTCACTAGGAGACGAATCTGCATTATAGGAGGAGGTTGGCTCTACCGCTGATGGAGTTGGTGGCCTTTATCGACGTCGATATACCTGTAAGGGAGTGAATCACTTGGAACTGGAGAAACAACAGTGGATAAAGGAACAGACTCAACAACTGATTCCCTGTCAACACCAGAGTCACTATAGTAAGCCACGGACTCAAAAAAAATAACATCGGCAGACATAATATATCTACCAGAGGAAGGATGAAACCACCGATATCCTAGCTGAGTTCTGAAGCATCCCACAAAAACACACTTAATTGCCTAAGGAGAGAGTTTATCTAGTTCAAAGGAGAGATCCTGAACAAAGACTACACAATTAAAAACCCTAGGAGACAAAGAAAACAGGTGAACATCCTTATGAAGACGACGAAGGAGAATTTCACCTCCAAGAGGACTAGAAGGCATTCTATTAATAAGATAAGTGACAGTAAGAACTGCATCAAACCACAAGTATTTGGGTACGTTCATATGGAACATGATGGTATGTGTGACATCAAGAATGTGTCTGTGTTTTCTTTCTGCCACCCTATTTTATTGAGAAGTATGAGGACATGTGATTTGATGTTGAATGACTAAAGATGCACAATAAGATTCAACCTTGTTCTGTACAAATTCCAAAGCATTATCAATACGTAAACATTTGATAATAATCCTAAACTGATTTTTTATTACAGAAACAAAGCTTTTGAGTACATCGAAAATATGACTCTTGTCTTTCAACGGATATACCCAAGACACTCTCAAAAAGTCATCAACAAAAGTAATATAATACCGATGACCTGACACAAACGAGACTCTGGAAGGACCGTAGATGTCACAATGTACTAACTCAAACAAGGTAGAACTGGATGCAAGACGCAACTGGTGAAAGGAAACACGATAGTGCTTTTCTAGCTGACACGACTCATACTCAAATTGAGAGATGGTAACTTAAGGTAAAGCTTGCTGAAATTTCTTGTGAGAAGGATGACCTAGTCGATAGTACCGCAGTGAAGACGGCTCAGAGGTAGTCGCAACGGAGGCTAACCATTGAGGTATCTCGTCACTGACCAGTAGGTACATGCCATTTTCATGCTTACGGCCCAAACTAATCCTCCTCTCCGTCCACAAATCCTGAAAAATGCAGTGGAAAGGGAAAAAGATTACAAAACAGCGTAATTGTTTGGTAATGACACTGATAGAAAACAAATTCACAGGAAAGTCAGACACATATAAGACTCTATCAAAGGAGATCTGGGAAAAGGTTTGCACAACTCCTTCGCTAGACACTAAACATGACCTACCATCAACAATTGCTACAGACCTAACATTAAATAACTGAGAAAGACGGGTGAAAAGATCTTTTATACCTGATATGTGGGAAGATGCACCAGAATCAATTATCCAGGAGGAGTTCCTAGAAGTCAGAAGAGCACTAATACCTATGGAAGTAGAATAAGAGGCAGTAGCAGTGGAATCAGTGGCCTGTAGCTGCAAGAGTCGGTCATAATTAGCTTGTGAAATAGTAACTGTCTGCTCCTCATTAGTGAGTTGAGTTGGTGTAGATTCTGTAGTAACATGTGCAGATAAGGAAGAAGAAGGCTATCCATGCAAATCCCAACATCTCTCAATACAATGTCCTGTCCTACCACAATGGGTATACCGAGACCGTCCTCCAGCCTCAGAACGACCACGACCATGGAAATTACCACGTCCTCTCTCCCTAGTGGCCGCCATAGTAGACTGCTCAAAGACTGAAGATGGAATAGTTGTGGATATGTGTAAAACTCTAGCAAAAGTAGACTGCAGGTCTGAGACACTGTCTGCCCCTAGAAACTGACCTCTGATCTAAGAGATGAGGTTGAGAGATAAACTGAAAAGGTAAATAGCCACTGCAAGCTCCTCCCGGTACTATCTCATCTGTGTAATATTTGTCGTCAGAGGCTGATGAATCTCAAGCTCATTTAATAAAGATTGCAGAAGGACAAAGTAATCTGGAACAGAACGATCCCCTTGACGAAGAGTGAATAACAACTCGTACAACTCGAAAACCTGAGAGATATTTTTCTCATGACCATAAGTAAAACAGAGAGTGTCCTAAATCTTCTTAACCGGTCTCAACAATACAACTCTTCGAGCCACAGACGGTTCCATACTATTGACCATCCAAAAGACGATGGCGGCATCATTAATAAATCAATCTTCATATGAGGAATCTTTATTGTCTGGAGGAGGTTTAGTGAGGTAACCTAATTTGCGATGTACAATAATGAAGGTCTCGAAACTTTGTGCCCATAATAAATAATTCTTGCCGTTTAATTTTTCAAATGTACCACTAAGGTTCTTTACGAGATTCTCACGTGTGGCCATGATGAAGAAAAACAATATATATAAGGTCTAAAATTTCAAGAAATAGAAGAGAAAGACCTATTTTGATGATCACCGGTGAAAAAACTGCACCACAACTATCTTCCGGGGAGACAACCACGCAATCCGGAAGCTCAACCACTGGTGGATATCATGTATCCACCCACAAACAACTATGAAAAAGTCTACCACATGGCCTGGAGAAGAAATGGGAGAGAAACCGGGCTGAACAGCCCACTCCGGCGAGGCAGGGGCCGCCGAAACCCCGTCGGCAGCGACTGGATTGACCGTCAGCAGCTATTATAACGGCGGAACGGCCTGGAGGTGGAAGAGGAGGCGGCGGGAGGGCTAGAGGAGGCCTGGACTGGCTGGCAGTGGCTGAAAAACAAGGATTCCGACGAGATCCGACGGCGACAGCGGCGATTTCCGGCGGTGGCAGCGTCGATTTCCGACGAGGTGGCTGAAGGTGTAGGTGGAGGCTAGGTTTAGGCCTGTGCTCTGGTACCATGTTGAAATTAGAGATAAAAAAAGAGATCTACTCATTTGATAGAATGAGTTACATATTTATAGGATACCCACCTAAACGGATATCCAATTATCTAATAAACCAAAAAGGACATAAAGCTATAACTCTAACAATAATCAAGATTTTTTCATTTTTTTCTGATATATTATTTTCACCATCATGATAGTGTGCTGATCTAAGTTATTTTTATTCCACAATATGAATGAATATGAATAGTCCTTTTTATCTATACATCAAACAATTCTATGTAAACGTTCTAGACATACATGCTTTCTTCACTTTTTGTCTAGACACTATGCAAACGTAACGCAATTGTTGAATCAGTAGCTTCACAATATATTATTATACCCAACTACTTGCCAATTGGTATATCATGATTGACGAGGAGTTTGCTTTGATAGTTTGGTTAGAAATTGGAATCATTGGAGGTCATTTGAAACAAATTATGCAGTAATTAAATCTTAAATTACGTTTGGAAATACTTTTTCTTACACAATTTATTGAGAAAAGTTGGTTTTTTGTTAAGTTGTATTTTTTATAGCTTTTATGGACATAAAGAAAAACTTATCTGATTTATATGTCTAATAAGCACTTACGACTTAATTAAAAGACTATATTATCCTCACCATTACCATCAACTACCGTCCATTCGTCGATGCATCGTCGCCATTACCAACCGCATCTGCGGCCATCGCTATCGTCGGCTACCATTGTCGTCATCGTTGCCAGCCACACCCTCACCGGCCACTACAGCTGCCACTGTGGGTCATCGGCTACCACTACCGTCGTCGTCGACCACCACAATTGCTGCCATCGCAGGCCACCACTATCGTTGTTGTTGCCTACCATCATCGTCGTCACCAATCATCACTACCATAGCCGTAGGTTGTCGGTCATCACCACTACTGCCATCATTGGCCACCATCACCGCAGTCGTCCGCCACCACCACCATTACCGACCATCACCATCACTACAGTCACCGGCCACCACCATCCGACCTGTCAATTGGGTCGTGTCGTGTACTTATCGTGTCAGACTTATTGTGTTATCGTGTCTACCATTTTTTTACCAATATTTCTTGTATTGTGGAAAAATTATACTTGATTACTAATAATACAATAATTTTAAACATATATAAAATATATTTGTATTCAATTTGGTAATAATATGCTTAAT